>ML786730.1:39612-63676 GCA_009831015.1 Picea engelmannii | reverse complement strand
CCTTCGAGTTTTCTGTCTTTGGACTCGTTAAAGCACACATCGACAGACCCATATGGGACTGAACTCTTACTTCTTCCAGTTCGTTAAACAACGGAAGAGGAACTTACCGAAGGTGAGTTATATCGAGCACGTGTTATCCTCCTTGAGCTCATTAAACTAAAAATAGGTACTCATCTATCTGGATGGGGGAAAAATTGAAAGGAATAAGCCAAGCGAGTCTCTTGAGAACACTATCTAACACTTCTTAGAGTCTCCCTTGAACACGACACTTTATTATCTGCCCATATCATAATCCGCTGAACCTCTGCACTGAGCCAATCTTTGAGCTTCCTTTCACTCCCTTGGAACACCCGACACAAGTCGCAGTATCCATTGCATAATTTTGGTCCATGTCACGTTTTGCTGTTGTGCCTCAGTGTTCAAGGGAAGTATCCGCCTCGAGAGTCAGCCATCCCTAATATCTTGCCTCAAAACCTGTGTCATTCCATGTACTTTTGATCTACCAATTACATCTCCATATCCGTTTCGTGTCATTGATGGGGGATACATCAAGGCCCTCCCTCGACGAGTCTATCCCTGTCGACTCCAACACATTATCCAGGAATTAGACTTAGAAACCTGTTAGTACTTTGGAACCTGCATGCTTCAATGGCAGGCCTCCTCACATTCGACAGTGGGTTTACATCATTGACCCCTGATCGAATGATTCCACGAGTGTTCGACCTCAGCTCATCTATTCACATTCGCTGGAATGTACTAGGGTACCTTGGGAATCATCGACATTAATGGTGATCTCCCYCGCACTTGTTAACGGTTTACCTCATTGACCGGTAATCAAGTGGTTTCTGCCATGTTCGACGTCAAGACATCCATTCACATGGTCAGATTCGTACCATATTGGGATTGGTATGAAGACCCTGGGTTGAGCCATCACTTTGATATATGCTTCACCCAGGTTGTGAAGGAGTTCTATTGGGCAATGTCACATACATTGCTACATAGATCCACTTTGTATTGGTCGTGGCTATGTCTTATCATTTCGTAGATCCACTGTGTATTCTTCGTGGCTACGATCAGTTTGAGTCATTACGGTATAGATCCACGTTGTATCTTTGGTGGCGATACCCCTTTTGTCAATAAAATTATGGATCCGCAGTGTATTTTATGGCGGCCATACCTTACAAGTCTCGATCTCCCAAACATAGGTATGCCTGCCTTGGGTTTTGATATATGTCACGATATTGGTTGGATGTTTGTGTGCAGCTTCCGCCAGGTTCTCTGAGTCTAAACCCTTGCTTGAATGTCTACAAAGTATTTCAGCTATTAGTTCCTATCTTCTAACTTCATACTTTCGGGGGCAATTTGTTACACATCAAAATTACTCACTTTGATAGTGTCGCAAGTGTCGTCATTACAAAGGTTGCAAGTGTCGCATTTTTCTCACAAGGTCGCAAGTGTCGCATGTTGCTCACAAGTGTCGTAAAGTGTCAAATGGTGGGAAATGCCTTCACCCCTCCTAACAGGACTAGGGTCCACACCCTACAATGGAATATACAGTAGCACCGTGTTGCTGGAGGTTTTGTCATTGTTTATTCGGTTTTGGGCAGTTTCATCACCTGAAATCATGCACTGGTCCACATATCATAGCAATGCATCCAAACCAATATAAATTTCACATACAATAATCATACCATAATGTTTCTCGGTTAGTGGTCCTAATATCCACTTTCATCATCATTATCCCTTGGCTATTTCATAGCCCATAACCTGCAGATTAGTCTTTAACACAAACTCATACATTTCTATGCATTATCATCATGTAATTGCATACTAGCATCATTTCAATTTGGTATCCCTGTACCGATAAATTAACATCAAAGTTTTCCACTTAGAAATAGATCTCACAATATCCTGTAATTCAATTTCAACATCTATTCTTAAGATTATCATTTACCCAAAATAGATTGCATCATATCCAACATCATCCTAATAGTATTTTAAACATTCATAAAATTCTTCATTCTCACAATGTGTCGCATCATATACATCATCATCAATAACATTTAAACATTCGTAAAGTTTACATTCACGTAGTAGATCGCATCATATACATCGTCACCAATAACATTTAAACATTCGTAAAGTTTACATTCACATAGTAGATCTCATCATATACATCATCATCAATAACATTTAAACATTCATAAAGTTCATAAATTTAAAGTTTGAGTGTATCACTTAATAATGTCATTGTGTCTAGAAAATAAAGTATATAGGCCTCAGGTAATACTGGCTGTTTAAGTCAAAAGGTGGTGTTACATACACCACACCTTCGAGAAACATGTTCTCGCGGTGGTCAAAATAGTGAGGGATAGTCTCGCCGTAGTGTCTTCGCATCTTCCCAAGTAGCAGATCCTAGACTATACTTGTCCCACTAGACCTTAAATTGGTCTACCAGACGGTTCTTGAGCTATCGGACTCTACAGTCCAATATGTGTAATGGTTCTACCGTGAGGGTTCCCATGTCTGATACCTACAAATCCTTCCAATTTAGTTTATGTGATTCATCAACAACATAATGACATAAAACAGATACATGAAATACATTATGAGTTTTATGCAAGTGGGGTGGCAGTACGAGACGGTAGGCAACGGGTCCAATTTTCTCTTGGATCCTGAATGGTCCTATAAACTAAGGTGACAAATTTGTACCCTTCCCGAACCATATGGTACTCTTATTAGTCTTGATGCAAATGAAAACTTGGTCTCCCACCTCATAAGTTTGGTCGGTCCTGTGTGCTTCCTTTAGTGCTTATCCTGTGCTTATCCTGTGTGCTTCCTTTAGTGCTTATCCTGTGCTTATCCTGTGCTTCCTTTAGTCTCTCCCTAATCTGAATCACTTGTTCCTCCATTTCTTGAATCAATTATGGCCCAACTGTTACTCGGTCTTCTAGTCTATCCCAACTCAATGGCGTTCTACATGGCCTCCCATACAAAGATTCATAGGGTGGCATTCTGATGGAGCTATGATAATTGTTATTATAAGAAAACTCTACCAAAGGTAGGTACTTCTCCCATTGGGTTTGATTATCCATTACACACATCCTAAGCATGTCTTCCATGACTTGATTTACTCTCTCAGTTTTCCCATCTGTTTCAGGATGATAAGTTGTGCTTAGGTTCAACTGAGTCCCCAACGCTGACTGTAAACTTGTCCAAAACCTAGAAGTGAATCTGGAGTCCCTATCTGAAATGATCTTCTTAGGTATCCGGTGCAAACTGATAACCTCACTTACAAACACATGTGCCACATTAGTGACATCATAAGTGTCTCTAACCGGAATAAAATGAGAACTCTTGGTTAACTTATCCACTATCACAATAATGACATTGTGTCTATGGGATGTGAGTGGTAACCCCACAACAAAATCCATAGATATGACTTCCCACTTGGACATAGGAACATCATGTGGTTGTCGGAGGCCTACCGGGTGATGGTGGTCGGCTTTCACTTGTTGACACTCTAGGAATTTGGCGACAAAATGGACTACATCGTGCTTCATGCCTACCCAAAAGAAGAGCTTCCTCATATCTATGTACATCTTCTTCACACCTGGATGTGCACAATAAAGTTCTCTATGGGATTCCTTCAGTATGATGCTTCGAATATCCCCATTCTCAGGGATGTACATCCTTCCTCGATATCTTAACAGTCCGTCTGTTTCTAGACTATATCCTTCATACTTTGGGTCTAACTGCCTCCCGCTCTGTAGGTTTGAAGTAACCTTTAAATACCAACTATCTCCTGGGAGTTGTGTCAACAAGTGTTCCCTCAGATTGACCTTTAAGGTTACCAAGGAGAAGATACGTGGTCTCCTACTCAAGGCATCTACGACCACATTTTCCTTTCCCTTGATGTACGATATACCAATATCGTACTCACTCATAAAATCACTCCATCGCCTTTGCCTGGTATTCAGATCTCTTTGAGTGAAGAGATGTTTTAAACTTTGATGGTTCGTTTTGAGCTCAAAGTTTTGCCCCACAAGACAGTGCCTCCAAATTTTCAGAGCTAGCATTACAGCTTCCAACTCTAAATCATGATTCACATATAACTCTTCATGCTTCTTCAACTTCCTTGATGCATAAGCTATCACTCCTCCATCCTGCATTAGCACGGCCCCCAACCCTTGCTTCGAGGCATCTGTGCAGACCGTGAAGTCCTTTTCCATATCCGGCACTCGTAGAATTGGTGCACTAGTTAGTAACCTCTTAAGCTCAATGAATGCACTATCACATTCTTTTGTCCATTCATACCTGACCCCCTTGCATTGCAAAGTGGTGATGGGTTTCGCTATTTTTGAGAATCCTTCTACAAATCTCCAGTAATAACCTGCTAGCTCCATGAATCTTCTCACCTCATGGGAATTTTTTGGCACTGGCCACTCCATAATGGCCTTTACCTTTTCTGGGTCCACAGAGATTCCTTCGCTGGAGAAGATATGACCTAAATAGTGGATCTCTTTCTAGAAGAAGGAACACTTTGACAATTTCCCATACAATTTGTTCTCTCTAAGGCAACACAACACTATTCGCAAGTGTTCCTCATGTTCTCTTTCATTCTTGGAATAGATGAGGATGTCATCTAAAAAGACTTGTACAAAATGGTCTAAGTACTTCCGGAATACGCCATTCATGAGGCTCATGAATACTACTGGCGCATTGGTCAATCTGAAAGGTACTATTACAAACTCGCAATGTCCAAACCGAGTTCGAAAGGTAGTTTTTGGGATATCACCTTCCTTAATCCTTAACTGATGATACCCTGATCGCAAGTCAATCTTGGAAAATATTGTTGCTCCCTTCATCTGATCGAAGAGGTCATCTATTCGCAGCATTGGGTACCTATTTTTCACTATAGCATGGTTCAAGTCCCTGTAGTCTATACACAGTTGTAAGGATCCATCCTTCTTCTTTACAAAAATTACTGACGCGCCCCAGGGTGAAACACTAGGCCTTATTAGCCCTAAGTCCAGTAACTTTTTGAACTGCATTTGCAATTCACAAAGTTTTGGCGCTGTCATCCGATACAGAGTCTTGAGTATTGGTTCTGCACCAGGTTTTATCTCTATAGTAAAATCAAGCTCCCTTTCAAGAGGTAACCCTAGTAACTCGTTCGAAAAAACATCCTAAAATTCTGACAATACTGTGTATTGATCCAATGAGGGTCCCTTCCTTTCATTCACTGCTTCCACTACATAAAGTCGACACCCTTTACTCAAGCATCACTTAACCTTCATAGTTGATATAAATCATAACGACACTTTTCTCTGTACACCTTGGATCTCTACTCATCTTCCTTCATCATCGACAGAAAGCACCCTCTTTGCAAAACAATCTACCAAAGCTCGATGAGATGCTAACCAATCCATTCCAATGATTAGGTCATATTCCTTGAGAGTAGTGACATATACCTTCAACCTGGTAGTACACACTCCCAGGTCTACTATACAATTATCAACACTAGGTCCTACTACTTGCTTTTCCCCAGAAGCCATCTTGACTTGTTTAAAGTCATCATGCCGGTAGGCTGCCAACCCACTCTTTTCTAATGCAGATGGTGAAATGAAACTATCTGTCACACCAGAATCAAACAAAATATTAACATTGATATGATTTAGCGTACCTGATGACTCCACCACCATGGATTTATGTTTGGCCTAGCAGTTATTAATCGAAATCTGGTGCTTGCTACTTGATCTCCCCATCGATGCCTTTCCTTCTCTATGCACGAACCCTGATTGTAACTTCGGGCAGTCACGTTGATAATGGGGTCCTTTGCACCCCCAATAGGTAACACGAGATTGAACCTATGCACTGTTATGTGACTATCTTTGAAATGAGTTCCTTCCCCTGGAACCCCTGCCCCTACTCGTTGTTCCCTGAGATGGTCGTGGACCTGTCTACGCCATTGGCGATGAACGAGATGTTGCACTCACTGCCATTGAAATCCCTACGGATACTATCCTTGGAGTGACTCTGTTACCATATGGCAGTTGTTATTGGATAAATCCATAAGTGCGGACACAAACCGATCTCCCTAGATCCACCTAGATCTAGAACAAAGCAAGATAGAATAATACTCTTTCCCTATATTTTAACTATTGAATGTACTAGGAGAAAAGAACAAAGAACATACCTTATGATCGCTTCCTTTGGTCTTTGTTGCTCCTACTTCACTCCAGTGCTCTCATACAGTCAAGACCAAAACAATACAAACCAACTGAAGTGAAGAAAGCACAATCTATTCAACAGTCAATCTATGTATATGATCAAGGAGTTATACAATAAAGTGGAACTAACTTTATGGGAAAGGGACATATTACTGTATCATATTAATGGAAAGTAAAGATTACAACATGAGCCTTGATGTTGCAAACTTCCTTTCAATGGCCCTTGGCTCCGACACACACACTTTCTCACTTGCATGAAGAAGATCAACCACCTTTGATAAACTTGTTGGAGTTTCCTAGTTGCTGTAGTTTTAGTCCTTCACACAATCTTTCACCAATTCTTCAATGATACTTGCTTCTCCTTGTTTTCTTAACATTTTCCATAAGAATTCACTCAATATATAGGAGAGAATGAATTGGTTACTTGGATAAGAATGATCCCAAAATATCAGGAAATCTAGTACTAGGATAACCATTTGAATGCCATCTCATCCTTCTAGAAGATTCCCTTCTAGAAGCTTCGAGAATTCATATTTTTCCCTTCTTTAGAAAGAGTTCGCACCCTAGCAATACAACACAGTGTGAAATTCTCGCACCCTAGCTTAAAGCAGCCTATGAGAATCATGCATTCTTGCAGGAAAATATACTAGCAGCCTGCGAACAGTCCTCAAAAATGTGATTTCTGGAAAGAGATGAAGGTAACTTTTCTCAAGAGAAAGTTCTAAATGAAGAGCTTGAATACACCATCATTAATACATCATCATGATGACAAAAATCATGGGTAAAAACGGTGGCCTTGAGCCACCTCCCCTAGGAAAATTCCTCGGGGCCTTTCCTACGAATCCAGGGCGATGTGGAAATGTCGGTCTTGTACCCCCGATTAAGTTCATGTGTTCTTTCGCGTAACGCGCATTTTCCACTACCTCCGCTACTGAAGACGGTTTCCACATCCGCACCATAGCTCTTATCTTAGGGTTCAATCCATAAATGAAGCACTCTGCCTGTCATTGGTCATTATCCATATATGACACATATTTGACCAGTTCCATAAATCTAATCTCATATTCTTCTACAGTTATGTTTCCCTGTACTAAGGCATGAAATTCCCCTACCTGTTGTTCCTCGTAATATGCTAGTAGATATTTCCTTCAGAACCTCTCCTCGAAAAGTTCCCAAGATACTGTGTCTAGGGTAAGGTGCAGTTGTCTTTCTAGGTTGCCCCACCAGTTCAAGGCATTGTCTCTTAACTGAAAAATGGCGATCTTTTCCTTTGAGTTGGATGCATAGTCCCTTAAGGCAAAACACCTTGTCATGCCTTCCAACCATGCTTCCGCGTGTTCACTAGCGCGACCCCCGACAAACTCCAGAAGTTTGATCTTCTGCAATTCCTGCATGATGTCTTTAGGTGGAGGTCCTCCCCCTGAATTCCTTGACGCTTTTGGATTACCCATTCCATACGGTGGGGGTTCCACTTCAATCCCTGTCGATTGTCGCCCCTTTAAAGTCTCGTTAATGGCTTCCAACGAGCGTAGTATGAGGGCTAGTTCGGGTGATGGTGGTGGTGGCACTGGTGGTGTTGGTGGTTCTTGCGAGGACACTCCCCTGCCTCGATTCCCTCGAGTCCTGACCATCCTGTATGCTTTGACCTGCATCCACCAAAGTTGTCAGGGTGAGTTCCAAGATGTTTCAATTTGGTGCTACTCAAACTAGAAATAAGGTTAGGCGTAAGTTTTCTATACTTGTTTGTAAATAGACACTACTCCATTAGGGGATTGGCTAGGTTAGGGTTAGGATTAAGCATCTAAGCTTGATTTCTTTGCCCCTATGAAAAAAAATATTGGTTCCCTTTCCCTGCAGCTATGCTAGCCTTGTGCCTTACTTGCCACTTCCTATTCTTACTCTCCTAGTGCATATGCCGCCTCCTTCCCACTTTTCCTAGTCTAAGCCCTTTTAAATTTCCACTTACAACTTGATTAAAGTGACTTCCGACCTTATGTTTGTTAATTTATGCCGAAAGGCATACACCTATTGACAATGGGCACATTTAATGATCTTTTAATCTTATTTAACCTTAAACCATTATCTCATGGCTATGCATTGAGGATGCTGGCATATTCTTATTCGTCCTCCAAAATCAATTGGTCAGATTTATTGTTCATAACTTTCTTGCATTTATCAAGGCATCCATTAACATGTTTACTTTTTAACATTTACCTAATCACATTAAAAAAAAAATTTGCTATAAGGATATATAATTACCACGTTTAAATGATTAAATAGGATTAATTCGTGACATCTAAATATTTATCCACAACTGCCAACCATGTTTTAGCATTCACCAACGCTATGTACCTTTCGGCATTAACCATCCACTGTTACACGTCAAAATTACTCAACTGGATAAGTGTCACATATTCCTCTCAATTGTCACAAGTGTCGCATCTTCCTTACAACTTTCGCAAGTGTCGCATCTTCCTTACAACTTTCGCAAGTGTCGCAAGTTGTTCATGAGTGTCGAAGACATCATTCAAGCATACTTCCATAATGACGACACTAAGGAGGCACTTAAAACATCTCATGTACTTGAGAAGGAGAACTGGTTAACTAAAGTTAAGGAACTCTTGACACCTGAAAAGAGTTCTGAAACAATGGTTTTGAGGGTGAGCGCTCCCCTATATCACCCTTAGGAGCGCTGGCGCTCCCCTATAAGGCTTTAGGGAGCGTTATAACGCTCCCCTGCCCCCTCTGAAGGAGCGCTACTCACCTTTAAAGTGATGGCACTCCCCTCAAGCTTCTTAGGGAGTGTTATAGTGCTCTGATGCCCCTTCTAAGGGAGCACTACCTAATCTAAGGTAGTAGTTGGCTCATTGAGGAGAATAAGGGGAGGATCTTTCAATATTAGGAGGCAGTTGTATTCGAATTCTTGGTTTCATCAAGAGATCCCTGATCTAAGGAGGAAGTTCCCCAACTTGTTCTAAAGATAACTCAAGAGGTTAAGCTCTTCTTAACCTATATAAGCAGGCTCTATGATGGTGGAAAGGGGGAAGAACTGCTAGCATGAAACCTATGATCTTAGAGGAAACACACAGTCAGCCAAAGGAGAGTGATCAGTGAAGCTGCTGTTATCCAAGTTGTGGATCTTTCAGGCAAGGGTTATACGAAGGGGACTTGACGAAGTTGTCGCATTCACATCTACGATTGTAAGTACTGTTGTCATTATTCTCATTAATATGACACACTTGGCCCATTTCTTTCTAGTTTGTTTATAATGTTACATGAAATTATCATTTATAGATAGATCTGTTTTCAATCTAACATCAATAGAGTAGGAAGTGGTTGTATCTTGTTTGTCGATAGAACTCAACGAGGAGCAAAGGATTGGAGTGCAACTCGGAGCGTTCAGGGACAAACGTCGATAAAAAGGTACTTCTATTATCCTTCCTTCTCATGTGTTAGTTTAGATAGTTTTGAAAGGAATTCAGTGTCCACGTTAAGCATTTTCTGTCTTAGAGTAGGGTCAAGCTCTTTGAGGCAATCTACCTGTCCGCAGGGATATTTTCCTACAACAGAAACTGGCGACTCCACTGGGGAGATAACCTCAAATCGAAACTTCTTGTTTTGATTTCTCCTCATTGACCTAGTTTTACCCCTTGATTGTTTCAGACATGGTTCAATCCTCTTTTGATTGGTTTCATGAGATGATTGGCTCCCTACCCCATCATACTTAGCCTAATTGTCGAAATTGAATTGCAATTTTTAGATTTTTTGACATTTTTGGGAGTTTTTGAACCTTCCCCCCCTGTCCCTATGCTAATAGAGTGCCAACGCTCCCTAATAGCTTTGCACAGAGCGCTATAATGCTCCTTACCTTTGGCAACAAAGCACCAACCCTCCTTTGGCCCACAAACCTTCTAGAATTGTTTTTTCTGGGTTTTGCCTCTATGTCTCTTCTGCTGGGTAATCTTGTGAGTCAATGCTTCTTCTCTTTCAGCCTTGACATCTGTATTTTTGAAGAATGAACATCTTACTATTTGGATTTTGTAGCCTTCTTCACTATTGTTGCTGAGTTTTTCTGTTATATGAAGTTTGAAACCCATGCATTGTTTTTCTCTCCTCATCAACTGAACGAAAAATTCTGGTGAAGGTCATCAAAGGCCTACAGATCCTTTCATTTTGATTTTAGTTAAAGATCATTGTTCTTCGACTTTTTCTGTTGGGTGTGAAGTTTTTTTTCCCTTTGATTGTTTCTTTTCTTTCGCTTTTCATTTTGATTGTAATGAAAGGGTGTATTGTTTGTATGACTTTTGCTTGTGCTAGTTTGGTTTTCATTCATACAAGAAGATAATTAGCAAGATGAGCATTGTGTTGAATTGATCATTATTCGTATGCAAACAATAAAAGGCATATTCATGATTGATTGTGCATGTTAGAAGGCATCTCAAAATTTTTAGCATTGCATCAGGATTTGATTGAGAAAAATAATTGTTTGCGGACACTCCTTATTTGTGCTTGTTAGTGAAAAGAACTTTCTCTCTCCCTTAGATAGATGTTCATCGAAAAGAAATGATTTCTTATCATATTTGATGCATTTTTGGGACTGCGTCATAATTCCATTCATTTCACTTCCATGCACCCCTTTGCGTAAAGAACAACCATAAAATCAACGCTAATTAAAAATTATTTGGAACTTTTTCTTTTCTAGGATCCTCCACCAACAGTAGACTAGGATTATTACTTTGGATTAGGCTGTGAGCATAACTCTCCAAATTTTCCAAAACAAACATTAGCATCGTGAGTTAGGGAGAGTCAAATCCAATTATCATATAAGTCTACCTGGGATCCCCCTCTCACACAGGGGTTACGCACGAGGTCGCATTCAGGTAAGCTACGGGGACTAATCCTCTATGGTTTAACTGATTGTGGTGGTCAGATCGTATTATGGGGATCACTTTGAGGTAAATCCACAATTACTGCATGGAAGCCTTTTAGTTGATTTCGGGCTCGATACCCTGCCCGTACGTTCAGATCAGACTATTGACTGTTCCCGCCTAGGGGCTGACTGCGAATTGGTAACATTAGTGGCCATAATATTTAAGGTCTTACACAAGGTGACGGTGACAGGAAGTCTCATTATACCTGGAGCAGACATTGGTCAAACTCACTCGGGCTCCTTGGAGGGTAAATCCACAATTACAACGTGGAAGCTTGCATGAAGGTGTAAGTCCATTAAGCAGGTCGCCATTGTAACTATTCCACCCTATCCCTGCCCCTTCTAGACTTGATCATGTGACGTTGGATTTCATCACCAAATAGTACGGTCATCAAAAGAAGGTCATGTTTGCTTGGTTGTGATTCTTATATTTTTTAGCGTGTGCTGTTTCTTTTCGGTAGTTGGCCATAGATCACTTTCGCCGACTCTTTTTCGCCAACATCGACCCTCCACGCCACTCGCGGAGGCTACAGGGACTTCCTCCAGAAAATATGGAAGGAAACACCCCTTTACCCCCTCATTCTACGGAGGAATATCCTCAGCAAAGCGAGGTTCAAAATACTACAACTTCCTAGGAATAAGTTCCCACTCCTTTGGAGAATTTTTGAATTGTTTTAGAATCTCCAGAAGCTTACCGCATTCTGGAGGGATATGAACGACATATCCTCCACCTGAATTCCATTGGAGAATTTGTTTTCGTCAATCCTTCTGACATTCCGGCTGGGTCTTCTCAAAACCCTTTAGCCGATGACCCTTTTTGGACTGCAGACATTGTTTGAAGTCCACCACGCTTAGTGAGAGATCTTTATGGAACAAGGGAAGGTGCCGACGCACCTTTTTCCTACACCGTACCTCCAAATCATTTCACCTGTACCACCACTTTTACAGCCACACCACCCGTTGGTCCGAACATACTGTTCATTGGCCCAAGGTCTACTATTCCCCTCCAAACAACCCATTCTACAATGGTCCCACACATTTCGACTATCCCTGCCGGTAACGCGGTGGTTAATCAAGCTTCGATTGGCACACCTGTAACACCAAGACCTACACTCCCTTTTGGATTTAGGGAACTAAATGATTCCACTGCCACCACTACCCAAACTACTACCCAAGTTATACCGGGAAGTTCCATACCTATCCAACTACCCGGAGGGACCGGTCTTGCTGGTCCTAACCTGCTCGACGACATCGGTCAGTCATTTATGTCTAGTTCTCAAATCCCGGGAACTCTACCTCAAGCTAGGGGGCATCCTCCCACCGTAGGACAAATCCCATTCTGTGGGAACCCTAATGTTGGGGGGCATCCTCCCACCGGAGGACAAATTCCATTCGGGGGGCATCCTCATGCTGGGGGGCAGCCTCAAGTCGGGGTCTACCATCAACCACACAGACAAAATGTGTTCACCACACCCAATCCATGGAACATCCTTTTTCAAGGAAACCCATAGTTCTCAACATGACAAAATGTTTAGACTCTTCAGAAAGCCCCTCATGGAAAAATGCCAAACCCATCCTATAACCCACAAAACCCATCCGGTTATCCTCTGCTCACACATGCTTCCCAAAACATCTCAAATCTTGTGTACCTTGGTCAAAACCAACCTCACATGAGAGGGCCCACTAGTTATAATTATCCACATAACCCAGTATTGGGCCCCACTGGTGTCCCTCTGCCACACCAACATTACCCACAGGTTAACCGACAACTACCTTTTCTAGCTACTCTGGATCTTCTAGACTTGTCTCCGTTAACGAATGATCCTATTTATCATTCTCCGATTTATCCAGCTATTCCAGCTAAACTTCCTTCTGATATCCCAAAATCCAATGGAAAGTCTGGAGAAGACTCAAACAACCACGTGATGACTTTCCATTTATGGTGTTCATCCAACTCCCTCATGGACGATTCGATTCGTTTGCGTCTTTTCCAACGAACACTTACGGGTTCCACGGTGAAATGGTATATTGAATTACCACGTGCATATTTTCACGATTTCAACTCCCTCGCCATGTACTTCCTCACACACTTCCAACTACCCAGTCGGTACGAGATGGGTACTAAACTATTAACCTCCCTTCATCAGACAACTTCTGTACACATCTTCGACCATATTCATGAATGGAGATGACGACGAAGGCTAATCAAAGAGGTCATTCCTAACCAATTGTTAGCGGAATGGTTCATGAAATCATTGTTGCCATAGATCGCTCATGATGTTGCCATGGGTGGTGTAGTCACCGAGGAAGAATCCATTGCCCGAGCTCAGTACTTAGACTTAGTCTATTCACAATCCGGTACTTTATATGAGTTGATACTGAACGCTACCCATGCCACTAACGATCCATCCAAACCATCGACTACTTTGCATGAAGATGGAGTTATTGGCTCCGTCAAAACCCAATCTACTACCCAGTCTACTGGAACGATTCAGCGGCCCACCTCGATGGCTGCTCCTAGCTCGACTACACCCTCTTCTACCACCCCTCAAACTCATGTCTCTGATGTGAATGCGGTCCAATCAACCCCTTCACAACAACTTGGGGGCAAGAAGAAAGCAAGAAACAAACCAAAGAAGAACAATAACAACGAACAACCCAATACCCAACCGTAAACTCCTGCTGCTGGAAAACAACCACAACGAAAACCCAAATTCCCATGTCTCATTTGTGGTGACGATCACTACACTCGAGACTTTCCACATCGCAATGAAGTGGCCAAAATTTTCAAGGGAAATTCACAACCCGCTGTGCTCACTCAGCCTTTTCCGCAGCAACAATCTTTGGTTGCACAAACCCCCACGCCGGGGGGAAGTTCCAACCAACCCCATGATGAGGCCTTGACAAGTGCCCACATTTACATGTTTAACGGAGTTAATCTAACCACTCGCTCTGTGACATATGACACGCCATTTAAACCTGATAAGCCAAAGATTGCTAATGGTTCTCCATCAGACCCATTACCATCCTCCGTCAATCCTTCATCTGTTAGCCCTCCATCCGGGCCACTCCAGATTGAGAAACCTTCTTTTGAATCTATCTTACACCCTCCTAAGAGCACCATCCATAAATCTACCTTCAATCCTAATACACGGGCTGCCCAAAATTACAACATTGTAGAAGATTTGTCCCAAGCCCCGTGTGCCATGTCTGCCTTGGAAGTTCTACAACACTGCCCCAGCCAATGTAGAATTCTCTTAGCCGCCATC
This sequence comes from Picea engelmannii, assembly GCA_009831015.1. Classification (NCBI taxonomy): domain Eukaryota; kingdom Viridiplantae; phylum Streptophyta; class Pinopsida; order Pinales; family Pinaceae; genus Picea; species Picea engelmannii. The sequence goes on along the minus strand of ML786730.1, from coordinate 49,244 downwards.
GACGCTTTTGATCCTGAGTCATCAAACAACCTCACATTTAATTTGGATGATCATCAACCGTGACTCTCCCACCAGCTAGCTTTCCAAATCGATGTTGTTGTTCACAATCAACAAATCCACCGGACTATCCTGGATGAGGGAGCCTCCACCTATGTCATGTCTCTAGCCTGTTGGAAAGGCTTGAAATCACATGCCCTTAACAAATCCACTACCATGTTACACGCCTTAGATGGACGATGTTTTCATCCTCATGGATTATTACAATCCTTAGCCGTCCATTTGGGTGGCAAAACTATTACCGTTGACGTCGAGGTGGTCGATGCTCCCCTCGATTACAACCTACTACTTGGAAGAAGTTGGTTCTATGCTATGACTATCGTCACCTCGTCGGTGTTTCGATGTGTAAAATTCCCCCATCAAGGCTAAATTTTTATCATCGATCAACTTGATTTCTGCACACCCGACGCTCGCATCCCTGCTACCAACAACATTCCCTTTTTGGGAGACCACCCTGTTACGTATGAAAGCGTTGGTGTTGGCTTATTGAAAGATTCTAGCCTCATGGGTACTTTCCCTACACCACTTCCACCTACCGCACATCATATTTCCGCCGTCAATATGATCTCGACTATGCCTTATCAATCCTTAGAATCATTTGACCCTTGGATTGTGCCTAGTCCTTTGGAATTCGATGTGCTCGGTGACACTATGTCACTTAGCCTAGTCGAGGCCGCATATGTATCTATTCAATCTACCTCTCCCTCTCTGAACACTTCACATTCATTGGCACCCGATGCTTACTCCGTGCCCTCGTGGTTGGATTCCCTATCGTTTGTCGTTGATTACATTTCCCAAATTTTTCCTTTGGACGAATCCATCATGGAAATGCTTAGCATTGACGATCTTCCTTGGGATGATAACCACCATTGATCCTCTTTTCTTCCACTTTTGGAAGAAATCCACCAAGACATACTCTTTTTCTTCCCTCCCGATGTTACCGAAACTTCGCAATCTCCTATCCTCACACAAGATACTTTATCTGAGGGGAACATGGGTAAAATCTCTACTACGATCACGATTGACATTTCAATCAAAGAAGGTGTTGTGGAAAACATCAACCTTGGTTCTAATTGCACACCCAACGAAGTGGTCTCTTACACCGCTTTGCTCAAAGAATTCCGCGATGTCTTCACATGGAGCTATGAGGAAATGCTACGGATCGACCCTTCAATCATCGTACATGAAATCAAAACTTACCCTGACGCAAAACCGGTTTGATAGAAACTTCACCCGATTCATCCCAAGAAGATCGTATCTATAAAGGCGGAAGTTGAAAAACTTCTAAAATCTGGCTTCATCTATCCCATCCCTTTAACCGAATGGGTTTCCAACCTTGTTCCGGTTGCCAAGAAACAAGGGACCATCTGTGTTTGCGTGGATTATCGAGATCTCAACAAATCTTGTCCCAAGGACAACTACCCTATACCCTTCATCGATCAAATCATCGATAATTACGCAGGGAGCGTAATCTTCTCTTTCATGGATGGCTTTTCTGGCTATAACCAGATTGAAATCTTGCCTGCAGACCAACACAAGACAACCTTCATCTGCCCTTGGGGTAATTTCACTTACCGAAAGCTACCTTTTGGCCTTAAAAATGTTGGGGCTACTTTCCAGCGAGCCATGTCGTACGCTTTTCATGACATCAAACATATAGAAGAACTGTATCTCGACGATTTACCCGCCCATTCGCTAAATCTGTCCTATCACATTGATCATTTACGGGAAATTTTTCTTCGATGTAGGTTCTACCGTATTCATTTGAACCCACACAAATTCATTTTTGCTGTCGAATCCGGTCGACTCCTCGGTTTCATTGTCTCCAAATATGGGATTAGGGTGGATCCGTTAAAGATTAAGGCCATCTTAGCCTTACCCCCACCTACCAATTTAACCCAACTCCAGAGTTTGCAAGGCAAAGAAAACTTTCTTCATCATTTCATCTGCAACTATGCCAAGATCACTAAAGGATTTATGTGGTTACTGCAAAAGAACGTCCCTTTCATCTGGGATGACGCTGCTCAATGGTCATTCGATGCTCTCAAGCACACTTTGACCCATGCACCTTTGTTACATCCCCCTAGATATACAAAGGATTATATCCTTTACTTAGCTGCTTCTACTTCCACCATTGCAATGGTGTTAGTTCAAGAAGACCCCAACGACGAAGAACATGTGATTTATTATTTGAGCAAGAGTTTATCTGGACCCGAACTCAGATATTCGCATGTTGAGAAACTGGCTCTGGCAGCCGTCATCGCTGTCCAAAGGTTCTGCCACTACATCTTATTACGCAGCACCACGGTAATCTCAGACTCCAAGCCAATGTATCACATCTTGACATGTCAAGTACTTGGGGGAAAATATTCAAAATGGATCATTATTCTTCAAGAATTCAATCTTGAGTTTACGAAGGCTAAAGCCAAAAAATCCCTGGTGTTTTTCGAGCTCATCTGTGCTCTCCCTTGTGTCGATGAAAACATTGAACCTAGAGATTCTCTTCCCGGTGAATCTCTCTTCCTCATCAACACCTCTGATCCTTGGTATGGAGACATTCTCCTCTACCTTCAAACCCAACGTTTTCAGCCCAACATCTCTCGCAAAGAGCGTCGATGCATCTGTCACCATGCCCGCCGTTATCTCATCATCGACGACACCTTATATCGCCGAGGTATTGACAACATCCTCTGGCGATGTCTAATTCACGAGGAGTCCAAAGGTGTTTTGAACAATTGTCACCTTGGCGCCTGTGGTGGTCACCTTTTCGGGATGGACACAACCCAAAAAATCCTATGTGCCGGCTACTTTTGGCCCTCGATTTTTAAAGATTGCATTGAGGCTATCAAAAAATGCCCTCCCTGCGAAATCTTTAACAAGAAGGCACGCACCCACCCCATTGCACTGCACCCTATTATCGCCATTGGCCCCTTTTCCAAACGGGGCATCGATTTCATGCAGTGTAAGCCTACCTCAGCCGGGGGCACAGTTACATCATCATCGTCATTGACTACTTCACCAAATGGGATGAGGCTATGCCTAGCTTCCTGAATGATGGTTGTACCGTAGCTCTATTCCTCTTCAACCACACCATAACTTGTTTTGGTGTACCATGTGCCATTGTCACTGACCATGGTGCACACTTCAAAAACCAAATGATGAGCGAGTTACATGTCAAATTGGGTTTTCACCATGAAAACTCATCCCCCTACTACCCTCAAGAGAGCGGACAAGTTGAAGCTATCAACAAAGTCCTAAAAACCATGATCCAACGCATGGTAGGGAAAAAAAAACATCATGGCATTTACAATTGTTCTCTGCTCTCTGGTCCTATCGCACCTCTGTGAAAACGTCAACTGGATTTACTCCTTTCTAGTTGGTCTATGGCATTGAAGCCTTCCTACCAATCGAGTGTGAGATTCCATCACTCAAACTAAAAGTATAACTCCTGCCCCATACTTCTACTGAAGAAGAACGATTCTTGTATCTATCCAAACTGGACGAAACACGTCGCAATGCTACTCTCGCCAATGAGGCACATCAGAAATGAATTAAGTGTCAATATGACAAATCTATCCACCCTCGGACTTTCACAGAAGAAGACTTAGTCCTCATTTACGACCAAGCTCACGATAAATTGGGGATAGGAAAGTTAGAACCTATGTGGCACAGTCCTTACATTGTGAAGTGTGTTCTACACAGAGGGGCTTACAAATTAGTTGATCATGATGGAATTTCCCTAGGAGAGGCCCGAAATGGGCTTTGCCTTAAGAATTACTATGCCTAGATCACCTAGCATTTGTACTTTGTACATTATTGTATTTTAGTTTGGTGTGTCTATTTCTTTCACGTGCTCGAGTCTTTACCATTTCCACTCATGAATGTGCCTGTGTTTTTATGCGCTGATGACATCTTCTTTTCCTATATTTTTTGGGTTCGCGGATCATGCTAGCTGACATACCCGTAACATTGCTTCGGCAACTTGGGTTATTTACCAATTTGATGAGGTGGTGAGTTCAGGAGGTATCTACTTAGGACCAGCAACCAACAATTTGGCAGAATATCATGCTGTTATTGGACTGTTGACCCAAGCCTCCTCCCTAGGTATCTCTCGTATCATTATTTACTTAGACTCCCAACTTGTGGTTTATCAACTCAACCGTATCTATTCTATCCTTAGTCCTATCATGCTACGTCTACACTTACAAGTTTGTCGTCTTGAACGAATGTTTGATTACATTGAATATAGACACATTCCAAGAGAGCTTAATAGTGTTTCGGATTCATTAGCTAATTATATCATGGATCGATATCTTGCCCACATATAAGATTTAAGGAAAGAAAAACTGTACATTACATGTAAATTAAAACACATCACAGACATCATCATGTACAAATCATTGGCATTGTAAAAACTCGAAACTGTATATATATATATGGCATGACTGAAATGTTTGTATTACATCAAAAATTATGTAGAAGAGAAAAATATTTGGTCTTTCTACCCATACAATGTTGCCTGACAAGGCATACAAAAATATGACCACTGGAGAGACTCTAATCTCCCTGCACTACATTGTGCTATGAGTAACACATCACCGCGTGCACTACGTGCCTCAATAGAGAATTGATATTCTCCGATACTCCCACAGTGTGTCTCTGCAGATGTAAAGGCACTTCCCCCCTTCGTAGAGGAGGGATGCCCATCGTAAGGCCTTGGAGGTTTCTCTCAACCTCTCAGAGACCCATCACTGGTACTGCCAGATCTGCTGCAACCGGGACGCCCCTGCGACGTCCTGGTACCGGTATATCAGCCAGACGCACTGTTCCCTTGTCTACATGTTGAAAACAATACATCTGTTAAAACTCTTCTACATACCCAAAAAATATATATATACATCAAAAACTCAAAAAAAAAAAAACTAGACAAGGTATGGCTCAGTCTCTTACCTGACTCATCCCAGTTTTCCCTCACAGGAAAAATCAAGTCCATGCTCCCACAGAAATCTACCTTAGCATAAGGGAAGTCCTCTATCCGGAGGTACTGCATCTCAACCAGGAAAAGAAATCACCATTGAAATGGAACTCTGACTTCGATACTAGCCTTGGAGATAGACTAGTCGAACTCTCCATCCTAGGTTCATCCACTGGTCGCACCGCCAACACTATCTAAGGCTGCATCTGGGAGATGCGCTCTAGAAAAAATGAGACAAAAAATGATCCATAACCAAACTTCTTCTGTCCAGTCCTGCATCGTGAGATCTGTTCCTTCACATTTCGAAGGAACCCTGCACTCCGGTTGAACAGTGTTGGTTCCAAACACTGAACACCGTAAGCCACTTGCGATCTTGATGCCAGATGAGCGATAGTGTTTCCTGTCACGCTCGTGATAGAAAACAATATAGACCGGAGGGGCAATTCTCGAATATCCTTGATAGGGATTCTACCCACTACTAGCCTTGCTCCTGGGATGCAGTGGTGTGCTAGATACACGTCCACTTGTTCAAGTAGTGCCCTCTGCCCGGAGAACAATATGGGGACCCCTCTTTTCGAGAGGCCAGTCAAAAAGTACACGTCTTCTAACTCAATGGTTAAAAGATGTGTGCCAATTCGGAACCCTTTCTCTACAACATCCCAGAGGCCAATCATATGCTCGATCAATAAAATCTCTCTCTTCATTTTTTGCAACTTGAAGAATTTGAGCAAACCACAAGCTTGCAAAGCAGCCCGTGTGCGAGGACTCTGCAAGGAAGCTAAGTCATCCATCTCATGTTCCCTCTCTTTCCACTCGATCATGGTCGCCGAAGTTAGCTACAAAACAAGAAATAAAGAAATTTGTTATTTCCACATTTTGGCAATTTCGGCAATTTTCAAAAAGCAATTTAAAACATGAAATAAGATGCCCACATCATTTAAAAGTAACCACACACTCTTTATAACCACCACGCCCTCTCTTAAGCATTTAACATTCATCAAACAATGATAAAAACGTTTAAAAAGATCAAAACAATTTTATGGTTGCGTGGGCGTGTGTGGGGGTTTTCTCATGGATTCCTTGCTAAAAAACGACCTACCTAATTGACTACTAGGGAATTGGCATATTAGCCATCTTTTCCTAGAACATTTTTTCACAAAGAATCTCATTTTTCCATTGATTTTCAAAGAGGCCGATTTGGTTCTAATTGGGGCAAATTAGGGCTTCGTATTTTAAAATGAATAATGCTATGAAAATGAATACTAAGCCATGCAATTGAAAGAAGAAGAGATCGACACCTACCTGGTCTGAATGGCAGACAAAATGGTGAACCGTAGCTCCGACAGCGAGAAAAACAAGATCCACTTCAAAATGAGATTCTCTACTACTCCAAAATCCTTGTGCAAAATGAAATGGTAAATGAAATTTCAATCAATTGTTATTTATAAATTTTCATTTTTCATAAGGTATAGTCATTTTGGGTTTCTCTAATGACATAATGGCTTTACTAAACCTTGGTTTGTAGTTTTGGCATCACAGATTTTCCTGCATTTCTGATGGATTATTTACCTTGTCACACTTATGAGCATAGTCTTAGTTCGTTCTCGAGCTCGATAATATGAGAACGTAACTGGGTAAACTTTTATCTCTTTTTCGGACATGTATGGATAACGAACACATGAGAAAGGAAACCCCCTGGAGTCTTCTTTAAACCCTTTTCAGACTCTCTAAACATGAAAAGATTGTCGAGTGACCTTGCTTCCTTTCACACTTGTTAAAAGGTCAGAAAGGGCGTCTTTCGAGAGATAGTTTAACCCTTTTTCGGTCTCGTTGGACTACTATACAAAAAAGGAACTGAGAGAGTTCTCTTTTAAGTGTTTTTCCAAAATCTATAATCCTGAAAAACCTTCGATTTTTCTGTCTTTGGACTCGTTAAAGAACACATCGACAGACCCATATGGGACTGAACCCTTACTTCTTCCGGTTCGTTAAACAAAGGAATATGAACTTATCGAAGGTGAGTTATATCGAGCATGTGTTATCCTCATCGAGCTCATTAAATCAAAAAGAGGTACTCATCTATCTGGATGGGTGAAAAAATTGAAAGGAGCAAGCCAAGTAGTCTCTTGAGAACATCATCCAACACTTCTTAGAGTCACCCTTGAACACAACACTTTGTCATTTGCACATATCACAGTCTGTTGAACCCTTTCACTAAGCCAATCCTTTGAGTTCCTTTCACTCCTTTGGGTCACCCAACGCAAGTTGATATATCCACTACATAAGTGTTGGTCCATTTCATGTTTTTGTTGTTGTGCCTCAGTGTTCAAGGGAAGTATCTGCCTCAAGAGTCAGCCATCCCAAATATCTTGCCTCAAAACCTGTGTTAGTCCATGTCCATTTGATCTTCCAATTACATCTCCATGTTTGTTTCATGTTTTTGATGGGGGATACATCAAGGCCCTCCCTCGACGAGTCTATTCTTGTTGACTCCAACACATTATCCAGGAATTAGGCTTAGAAACTAGTTGGTACTTTGGGACCTGCATGCCTCAATGGAAGGCCTCCTCACATTCGACAGTGGTTTTACATCATTGACCCCTGATCAAATTATTCCACATATTTTCAACCTCAGCTCATCTATTCACATTCGTTGGAATGTACTAGGGTACCTTGGGAATCATTGACATTAATGGTGATCTCCCTCGCACTTGTTAACAGTTCGCACCATTGACCGGGAATCAAGTGGTTTCTGCCATGTTCGACATCAAGACATCTATTCACATGTTCAGATTTGTACCATATTGGGATTGGTAAGAAGACCCTGGGTTGAGTGATCACTTTGATATATGATTTGCCTAGGTTGTGAAGGAATTTCTATTGGACAAAGAACACATACACTGTCACATAGATCCACTTTGTATTGGTCGTGGCTATGTTTCATTATTTCGTAGATCCACTGTGTATCCTTCATGGCTACGATCAGTCTGAGTCATCAAAGTATAGATCCACATTGTATCTTTAGTGGCTATACCTTCTTGTCAATACAATTATGGATCCACAGTGTATTTTATGGCGGCCATATCTCGCAAATCTTGATCACCCAAGCATAGGTACGCCTGCCTTGGGTTTTGAAATATGTCATGATATTTGTTGGATGTTTGTGTGCATCTTCTGTCAGGTTCTCCGAGTCTATACCCTTGCTTGAACCTCTACAAAGTATTTTAGTCATCAGTTCGCATCTTCTCACTTCATACTTTGGGGGCATTCTGTTACACGTCAAAATTACTCAACTGGATAAGTGTCACATATTCCTCTCAATTGTCGCAAGTGTCGCATCTTCCTTACAACTTTCGCAAGTGTCGTAAGTTGTTCAAGAGTGTCGAAGACATCATTCAAGCATATTGCCATAATGACGACACTAAGGAGGCACTTAAAAAATCTCATGTACTTGAGAAGGAGAACTGGTTAACTGAAGTTAAGGAACTCTTGACACCTAAAAAGAGTTCTGAAACAATGGTTTTGAGGGTGAGCGCTCCCTTATATCAACCTTAGGAGCGCTGGCGCTCCTCTATAAGGCTTCAGGGAGAATTATAATGCTCCCCTACCCCCTCTTAAGGAGTGATACTCACCTTTAAAGCGTTGGCACTCCCCTCAAGCTTCTTAGGGAGCGCTACAATGCTCTAATTCCCCTTCTAAGGGAGCGTTGCCTAATATGAGGCAGTAGTTGGCCCATTGAGGAGAATAAGGGGAGGATATTTCAATATTAGGAGGCAGTTGTATTCGAATTATTGGTTTCATCAAGAGATCCCTGATCTCAGGAGGAAGTTCCCCAACTTGTTCTAAAGATAACTCAAGAGGTTAAGCTCCTCTTAACCTATATAAGCAGGCTCTATGATGGTGGAAAGGGGGAAGAACTGCTAGCATGAAACCTATGATCATAAAGGAAACACACAACCAGCCAAAGGAGAGTGATCAATGAAGCTTCTATTATCCAAGTTGTGGATCTTTCAGGCAAGGGTTAGATGAAGGGGACTTGACGAAGCTGTCGCATTCGCATCTATGATTGTAAGTACTGTTGTCATTATTCTCATTAATATGACACGCTTGGCCTGTTTCTTTCTAGTTTGTGTCTAATGTTACATGAACTTATCATTGATAGATAGATATGTTTTCAAGCTAACATCAATAGAGTAGGAAGTGGTTGTATCTTGTTTGTCCACAGAACTCAGTGAGGAGCAAAGGATTGGAGCGCAACTCGGAGCGTGTAGGGACAAACATCAATAAAAAGGTACTTCTATTATCCTTCCTTCTCATGTGTTAGTTTAGATAGATTTGAAAGGAAGCCAGTGTCCACGTTAAGCATTTTCTGTCTTAGAGTAGGGTCAATCTCTTTGAGGCAATCTACCTATCCGCAGGGAGATTTTCCTACAACAGCCACCAGCCACTTTGCAGCGGTGCTAGTTTATTAAAAACTAATAATCTAGACTAAACTTAATCCTAAGCTTCAATCGCCTTAATCAACACACATACATTTTTTTTTTCAAGGCACATACATGGTGCGTTGGTGTTTGGTTGTTCCTTAAGGCTTAGGTAGTGG
>ML786730.1:28971-39562 GCA_009831015.1 Picea engelmannii | reverse complement strand
TATATTACACTAAATTATTTTTACACTTAAAATAATAAAAAAAATAAACGAACACACATAATAAAAAAAAAATTAAATTTTAGTAAACAAAAACATAAAAAAAAAATCAAAATAATTTTTAAAAAGAGTGCGGGCACGCATGGATTCCACGTGCCCGCCTTGCTTCCTCCAACACCCCCCTATCTAATCCCTAACTCCTCTTTTCCCCATATTTTCACCTTGCAAAGTTTCTGGTTACTCGGTCGACCGCCATGGCCTTCTCTCCTAGCTTCTCCTCCTCGTGGTCATGCGTTTGGTTTTAGGCGTTGGTCGCTGGTTTGTATTGTCTTAATTTGGGTGTCTCTGCTCTTAAAGTCTCTATTCCTTCCATCAACATTGTTGAGCTTCTGGTAAGGGAGCTTGAGACCAATCTAGTTTTCAATTCAGGTCGTGGCTCAGCATTGTCTACAAAAGGCACAGTGGAAATGGGAGCAAGAATTATGGATGGTTTCAAAAATAAATGTGGAGCAGTTTCTGGCCTTTCTACTGTTAAAAATCCTATTTCCCTTGCTCGACTTGTCATGGAAAAGTCTCCACATGTCTACCTGGATTTTAATGGGGCTGAAGAATTTGCAAGAGAACAGGGAGTTGAAATTGTGGATACAAACTATTTCATTACTGCAGAAAATAAAGAGCGATTGGAGCAAGCAAATAGTGCAAACAACATACAGGTCTCTCTCTCTTTCTCTCCCTGTGGGTTTATTCCTGCCACTCTTTAGCATGATTAAATACAGTATTTATAAGCGTGTGCTGAAAAATTCTATAAAGCAAAGAAAGAAACACCGTGAACAAGCATTCATACCCAGTTAACACAGTAATTTTTGTGACTATCTTATAAGAATTTAAAAGTTGTATCCTGACTATCTTCTAATTTGGTCTGTATACTGTTTTAGCACAGTTAAATTTTAATATGAAATATGGTTGGATTTGTCGTGGCACAGAGAATCGCCCCCCGCGTAGGTGACTCACCACCAAATCCTGATGGGAGAAGCAATGATTAGAAATCCAACACTTCCAGGCCCAAGCATTCTGCAACTGAACAACGCAGGAGGATCAAGATCAATGATAGGCAAGTTATTCCCACTCATATTTTGTAGATCAATTAATTGCAATTGGTTCGCTGTAGTGTTGCACCTTTAACAATTTTTTATTTATTTTTCATATTTATCTTTGATCTAAGAATAGTTCTCCGATCTGACACCACAAACACTTTACTACATTCTAATGCTATGCCTTGGAAATTCATTGTATTTCACCCTTACATGTATAGACGGTTGGCACCAGAGAATCAATCTTTAGGGTATTTTGCAATTGTAGTTGGTGGGAGCCAAAGAATAAATATCTTGGCCTTTATGGTTGTTATTGGCAGTTGTTGATCCTTAAATCACATGAGTATAGGCTGAATGTTGCATGTAACAAATCCATATTCATTGTTTAGATTAATTTTTAATAGTTCCAGTAGATAAGAGGAGAAAAGTATAGAAGCCGGGAAGTTAAAAGAGCGGTACGCCAAAGATGTCACCGTTGCCGAGAAGCTAGTCCCTTTGAATGAATCTGCACCTAAGAAAGCAGGAAATGTTGTGTCGTGTCAACAGCCTGCGTAATAGATGTCTTGTCTTGGTTTGATGATTAATTGCATTGCATGGTGCGTTATTGTCGTTTTTTTTTTTTTTTTGGTTTCATGATTAATCGCATGAAATGCTATGTCGTGTCAATAGCCTGCGTAATACAAGTCTTCAGAATTTCCTTTTTCTTACTGTGCATTGGTAGTTCCTCTTTTAGGTAAGTTCGAGATGAAGTAGGCCTTTTCAAGGTCTTGCAAATGTCCTTTTGCATTTTATATAGTATAATTCGTGTAATTATTAAATTTTGCCAATTTCAAGCCTTAGATAGAAGCTTCCCTTGACATTTTCATAGACTTCAGGTGTCTATCCTACCTGAAACTTCATTGGCAAGTATTGCTCAAATAAAATTAAATTATCACTCTCTTTTTCATGCTTAATAGCTTTATTAGGTTGCTTTAATGGTATCCATTTATGGGAAGTGATCCTTCAAACTATCTGGTTCGATGCCACTATTTTTAAAGGGCACTCCTTTGAATATACATGCTAATACTATATTATCCATATATGATCCAGTTAAAGGTTATTACTCAAAGTGGTTTTTTGTGATATATATGAGATCATTTGCTTGGATAATGTAGGGGTGCTACTTTGAGTATATTTTTTGATATTGTATCAGTCATATTGGATCAAGCTGAATGTTGCTTTGGTACATTTTTTTTTTTTTTTTACATTTTCAATTCGTAATGCATTTATTTTTATATTTGTGTTAATTTTTTTTTTTTTATGTGTTTGGTTTGCAGGTTAGGCGTAGCTGGAGTTGGAGCTGAGAACTTGGCCCATAGGACCAGATTTCAAACTAAGACACTCCGATACCAATTGTAGTGGCCATATAAATTAAACAACCATTAATTCTACAATATAGCAGTAAAATTCAAAAATTTCTTTATATTGAGAAAAATAGTAAAATTTATCAAATTCCTTTAATTGAGCACATTCGCATATAGATTTAACAACGAATATTAAAATTTTCTAACATAATAGAAACAATTAAAAAAATTTAAATACCTGGGTCTGATGCTAATAACCCTCCATTTGTTCGCTTGCCTTCTTGACCGCTGTTGCACTTTGTAAACACTGCCCAAAACCTAGTTCCACCCTGCCAACTAGGTAACTTCCTAGCTCCAGGATATCATATGGATATCCTGGCCCCCGTTCCCAAAACCTCCAGCAACCCCGGTGCCTGTACTGATACAATCCCATTCCAAAACTCCACTCCTCTTTGCAAATCCAAGAGCCCCCAAAATCAATCCCCCATCTCCCGTAGAATGAACTCCCATAAACCTCCTTCCCCTCCATATTCCTCCTTCCCCGACTTCTCCCTCATTTACTTCCCTACTTAACCCATTTATTACCTTATCTTATCCTTTCATCGTTAATGCCCCTTATCCCCTTTATTTATTATTTTATCCTATATTTAATGTCTTACCCCTTTGAATTAATATCTTATCCCTTTCTGTGTACGTAACTCTTAATTTAACAAAATAATTTATTAACCCCCCTTTAATCCTTTACTTAATTAATTAATGAGTCAATTAATAATTTATTAATCCTTGACAATCATGAATAATTAATTAATAATAAATAATTAGTTAGTGTTATTTTAAGAAATAATTATTGTTTAGCTAATCTTGTAGGACAGTTAGATTATTAAATTAATTATAATTAATAATCATATACATCTATTTAAGCAGGTTCGTTACATATATGTTACTGATATGTGCTCACATCTAACTGGTTATAAATGACAACAATGGGTAATGAATAAATGTTGAATGCTAATTGATGAGTTTTTGTGAAAGAGGGAAGTTTTGGGAAAAAGAGCCCCACACTCATTCACCCCCCCTCTAAGTGTGGTAGGTGTGTCCAACAGTTGTAGCCACCTTCCGATTGTAGCCGGAGAACATAGGGGGTTGTAGCCTCCTTCTGGTTGTAGCCTCCTTCTGGTTGTATCCAGAGAATTGTGGAGTTGGAGCCTCCTTCTAGTTGCAGCTAGAAAACAAAGGAAGTTGGTGCTTCAAATGAATGTAATTCTTCAAGACATATAAGAAAAAACATTATGTGGCTTTCTCCCGATTTGGGTTTCCACATAAAACATTGGTGTACTATGTATGTGTGTGTTTGTTCATTTCTTATTGCTCATTATTGGACAATAATTCTAAATTGATATAACAATTGGATTATTTGGAGAAAAAAGATTATAATTACGCTATTACTGATTCAACCCCCTCTAAATAATCCAACAATTAGAATCAGAGGAGGTTCCTTTAGAAATCAGTTTAACCACTGAAAGGTAGATCATGGAGAGTACCAAGTTGTATAAAAATGGAATACCATAGTTTCATGGGCATAAGTATGCTTTTTGAGCATAAGGATGAAGACATATATACAAACACATGGATTTCAAGTTTGACAATCAATTGTAGATGGATACACATCACCAACAGTTCCACCAACAAATGAGAAAGCAATGAAACACACTGAGAATAATTCCAAATCCAAAAATGCACTTTTGAATGGTCTCAGTGATACAATATTCCCCAAAGTTGCACATTGTAAATCTGCTAAAGCGATTTGGGACAAGCTTTGAAATATTTATGAAGGAGATACAAAAGTCAAAGAAGCAAAGCTTCAAACTTACAGAGGTTAGTTCGAACAACTAAAAATGAAGGAAGACGAGAATATCCAAACCTACTTCTTATGAATCGATGAAACAATGAATGCAATCATAGGATTGGGAGAAGAAATCGAAGAATCCGTAATTGTTCAAAAGGTACTCAGATCTCTTACTATGATATTTAACCCTAAGATATCATCACTAGAAGAAATATCAGATGTAAATTCAATAAGCATGGATGAACTGCATGGAATCTTCATAGCATACGAAATGAGACCTGAACATGAAAATATAGATGTAAAAGAAGCAACCTTCAAAGCATCCAAAAGATCAAAACAAAATAAAAACTAAGAATATAGCAACAACAATGACGACTCGAAAGATGATGAAGAAGTGGCCAACTTCGTCAAAAGACTAAACAAAGGAACCGATGGTAGGTATAGAGGTAAGCTTCCTTTAATTTGTTTTAATTGTGATGGTATTGGTCATTTTGCTAACACATGTCCTCATAAGAAAAAGAGAAATGATAAAGGTTACTCAAAAAGGAAACACACATATAAAGGCAAAATAACTACAAAGAAATTTTTCAAGAAAAAATTATGCACCAAAGAAGACATCTCATCATCAAATGAAGATGAAGTCAGTGACAGTGAGACATGAAGATTTCTATTCATGGCAGTAAAAGACTTTGACAGAGAAGACTTCGAAGAATAATATGAAGAAGCTGAAGAAGAATGTGAAAAAGTCAAAGAATAAATTGAAGAGGTAGAAGTTGACTTTCGAGAAGAATTAATGTGTTCCATAGAAGTTATCAGAAGAGAAAAGAAGAAGAACAAGAAACTATAAGCAAAACTAGACAAAAAAGAAGACACTCAAGAACTAGAACAAATGATCACAAAATTGAAGGTTCAAATAGAAGAAGATAAAAGAATTGAAGTAGCACTCAAACAATAGCTCATTGGAAACTTGGAAGTAGAGATTGTCACATTAAGAAAGGATATTCAAAAGAAAAATATGCAAAATAGCTCAAAAGTATTGGATGACATTATCATTGGAAACATGGAAGTAGAGATTGTCACATTAAGAAAGGATATTCAAAAGAAAAATATGCAAAATAGCTCAAAAGTATTGGATGACATTATCAACAGTCAAAAATCTCATTTTGAAAAGACCAGACTTGGATACAATCAGACAAAAAAGGGATCAAGCTCCAAAACAATAGAGCAAGAAACATATCCAAAAAGATATGCAAAAACAATCAAAGGGGATAGGAAGATATACAAGAAGATTATAGGGACACTCCTCCACCGAGAAGATTCATATTTCAGAATCAACAACTGACAAATAGGTCTTAAGAAGAAGAAGGATTCACAAGAGCACCTCCTTTCAGAATATCCTCAACTCCCAGACATCAAACTATATTTTTCGGTTTATGTTATGCATGTAATAATTTTGTACATAAAGCTGTAAATTGCAGAGCTAACAATAGGAACAATAACTACTTTAAGAGTAATACACTAAGGGGTTATCCAAGAAGGCCTAGTGAAACACAGAGAAGAAGTTACAAAAGGTTTGAATCTTTGAGCACTCAAGTGGAATGTTACAAATGCAAAAATTTTGGACATATGGCCAAAGATTGTAGAATGACAATCCTTCCTAAATAACCGCAACAGAATAACAAAAATCACAGACATGAACCTCAGAAACGAACATGGATAAGAAAACAAGATCAATATAACAATGAAGAATGCACACTCGCTCTACAAGATAAACAGAAGAAACATGGTTGGTATGTTGACAGTGGGTGTTCAAAACACATGAAAGGTGATAGAGACAAGTTTCTTACATTACAAAAGGAAATATATGGATTAGTATCCTTCAAAAATGATGATTTAGCCAAAATCATTGGAAAAGGCACAATCTGAATTGGGAACAAGAATGAAAAGGCAGAAAATGTTCTACTAGTAGAAGATATGAAACATAATCTTATAAGTGTGAGTCAAATGTGTGACCAAGGTCATAAAGTTACTTTCAATTCACGAAAGTGTGAGATAAGAAAAAAAGGTTCAAGGAAATTGGTTGCTACACCTGCAAGAACTTCAAGCAACATATATGTGTTAAGAGAAATTGGAAATGAAAAGTGTTGACTAGGAAAGGAAGATGAAAGTTGACTATGGCAAAGAATAATGGGTCACATACATTTTTATAACCTTGTCAAAGTTAGAAAAAGAGAAGCAGTCAGAGAAATGCCCCAGATCACGAAACCAACCAACACTTTATGCAAGCATTGTCAACAAGGAAAGAAAACAAATACCAAGTTCAAATCAAAGGAATATTCAACGAAAAATACCACTGGAAATTGTGCATATTGATCTAGTTGGACCAACTAAAACCAAGGGCTTAAAAGGTGAGAAATAAATTATGTTACTAGTTGATGATTATACAAGAATGACTGCAGTTTTCTTTCTCAAGAATAAGTTAGAAGATTTTTAAAAATTGAAGATCTATAAGGAAATGGTTGAAAATGAAATGGATTCAAAAATCAAATGCTTGAGATCTAATAATGGAGGAGAGTTCACCTCAAAGGAATTTGTGGACTACTGCAACAATCATGAAATAAAAAGACAATTCTTCGTTGCTAGGAAACCTCAACAGAATGGTGTTGTTGAAAGAAAGAACAAGACAATACAAGAAATGGCTCAAACAATGCTAATGGATTCAAAATTGACAGATATGTTTTGGACACATGCAGTGCATATAGAAGTTCATATTCAAAACACAGTAATGCTCATAAACAATACTGACAAAAAACCTTCTGAACTATGGAAAGAAAGACCAACAAATGTAAATCACTTCAGAGTTTTTGGAAGCAAATGCTATATCAAAAGAGAAGATGGCAGAATGCGAAAGTTTGACTCTCACGTGGAAAAAGGAGTACTTGTTGGTTAGTCAAGTACAAGGAAAGAATACAAGTGTTACAATCTAATATTAAATAAAGTTGTGGAAAGCATCAACGCGACAATTGATGAAACAGGAAGACTAGAATCAAAGGAAGAAGAAAATAAATTAATGAAACAACCCTTAGAAGAAGAAGCAGAAGATGAAAAAGAAGTAGAAGAGGAGGGTGAAGAGAATACAACAAAAGAAGAAGAGAATGTTCAAGAAGTGTCTCCAAAGACACCTAGTATACGAGTACAGAAGAATCATCCTTCAGATTAGATTATCATAAACAAAGATGCAAGAGTTGAGACTAGAAGAAAAATCCATTCACCAAAAGAAACTCACCTAGCACTCTTATCTACAATTGAACCAAATTGTTTTGAAGAATCCAACAAGGATGAATTTTGGAAAAAGGCCATGGATGAAGAATTGGATCAAATAGAGAAAAATGACACTTGGGAATTGGTTCAAAGACCAAAGAATAAGAAGGTGATCGACACAAAGTGGGTCTTTAGGAATAAATTGAATGAAGATGGATAGGTTACAAGGAACAAAGATAGATTGGTACATAAAGGATATGCACAGGTTGAAGGAATCGACATTGAAGAGACATTTTCCCCAGTTGCCAGAATGTAAGCAATCCATTTTCTTTAAGCTTATGCATGCTCTAAAAATATTAAAATGTATCAAATTGATGTAAAATCAGTTTTTCTAAATAGGGAACTTGAAGACGAAGTATACATTGAACAACCAGAAGGATTTCAGTTGTCAGAAAACACAGATTATGTGTGTAAATTAAATAAGGCCTTGCATGGTCTAAAACAGACTCCTAGAGCATGGTACTCTAGATTGGATAAGTATCTACAACAGTCAGGGTTCAGAAAATGAAGTGCAGACAACAACCTCTACATCAAGGTAAGTCAAGGTAATATTTTATTAATTGAATTTTATGTTGATAATATTATTTTTGGTAGTGATGATGACAGGTTAAGCCAAAAATTTGCAAAAGATATGCATAATGAATTTGAAATATTATTACTTGGAGAAATATCCTTCTTTCTGGGACTTCAGATACGTCAAAGAAACTAAGGAATTTTTATTTCTCAAACAAGTATATCATAGAAATGTTGAAGAGGTTCAGAATGGAAGATTGCAAACCAGTTATCACTCCCATGCAAACCAGTTTCAAGTTGAGCGAAGATGATGACTTGAAGTCTACAGATCAGAGGCAATACAGGTCAATGATTAATAGCCTACTATATGTGACAACATATAGACCAGATGTAATGTAGGCAATTGGATAGGTGGCACGATTTCAAGCAACACCAAAGGAATCACATGTATCAGTAGTGAAGAGGATTTTAAAATATATCAAAGGAAAAAAAGAGTTTGGATTATGGTATCCAAAAGGAAAGGATTTATCACTTATTGCCTACATAGATGTAGATTGGGCAAGTTGTATTGATGATCAATGAAGCACCAATGGAGCAACATTCTACTTGGGTGAGTGTTTAGTATCATGGCTAAGCAAGAAACAATCATTAGTATCCTTATCTATAGCCGAGGCAGATTATATTGCAGCAACATCATGTTGTACACAGGTTCTTTGGATGAAACAAACTCTGACAGATATACAGGTTGAGTATGATGAACCCATTCCAATCTATTGTGATAATACAAGTTCCATTAGTATCTTGAAGAACCCGGTGATGCACTCCAATATGAAGCACATTCCAATCAAGTATCACTTTCTATGGGAGAAGGTTGTAGAAAAGAACATCAGAGTTGAGTATGTGGGCACAAAAGAACAAGTGGAAGACATATTTATAAAACCACTTCCACGAGAATCCTTTGAATATCTTCACCAAATACTTGGGAGTTATTTCTACTCCAAAATTAATGCTTTTTGAATGCTTATCTTATATGTCTTAGATGTACACGAGGAAGCACCATAAAAAGGACAATTCAGTCACGGGGAGAATCCCTGGATGGAATGATACCTTTTCCATTGATGACAAAGGGGGAGAGATTCATCGGATGTAGAGGACAGAGGCATGGTTCCAGGGGGAGAAATGGTCACATAGATGCAGAGGATAGAGGCATGTTTCCAAGGGGAGCATGAGTGATATGACTTCAGTACTGCATGACTTAATTTTAGTTTTGCATCAGAGTGTTGCTATCAATGCCAACGTGTGAGATTGTTGATTAAGGTTGGTTGTCATTGATGTCAACCCTTGAAGAAATATCAACAACACAAAGGTTTGGGTAATGGACACAAGTTTGTTTGATTTAAGGATGAATCGCTATTTTCTTGTCATGGTTTATAATAATTATAAATGGATGAACTCCAAAGTGGTCCCCTTATGGTGAAATCCCTCACGAGAAGACACTTTGCGGATTGAGTTATCCTAGAAGTATGGTTAGAGAACCCATGATTATTTGTGGAATAATGCGATGAAGGTCATTGAATTTTTCAGTGAAAATATCCTAGATGGATATTTCTTGTCATGCCATTTCTGGTGGTATGTGGAATGTCACATAACTCCTCATGGTTAGATAGTTATGGCCATGAGAAGTTGGAGAATCTAGGTTTGGTTAATGGACCCAAGTTTGTTTTGTATATAATGGTATGATTTTTGATATATTTACAGGTAATACTATTCTATATGGATGGTACATGTCATTCCATTTCTAGTGGTATGTGGAACGTCACATAACTCCTCACGATTTGATAGTTATGGCCTTACAAAGTTGGAGGACCCTCTTATGTCATCTAGAAGCCCCAAAAGGTCAAAGTAGTAAAAGTGGTTTAATATAATTTAGAAGGTAAATAATAAAGTGAAGTGATGAGTGTACTATAATTCAAAGTGAATACAAAATAAGTTATTTAAATAATAAATTTAATGGAGAAATTAGAAGTGGGTTAACCCTAAAATAAGGAAAGTGGGTTAAGTGACCTAGAATATGTTTTTAAGGAAGCTACTTGGAGAGTATAAATAAGAGGAAAGGATCTCTCATTTTAAAAACACTTGAGCATATTGAATACCTATACGTGTCTGAGGTAACCAAAGGATATCTAAGATGAATTTCCAAGGAAAGTGAAGAAAAGAAGGCCGGAATTCAAGGAAGGATAAATTTTTTTGATGATGCTTTCTAAGGTATGTTTTTTTCAGGTCATCTCACCATTTTCGCAATAACATTTTTTCCAAGTATCTGTGGTAAAATATTCATCTTGTGGGTCGTTTTATTTTTCGAGTTACACTCCGTGGAAAACAGGGTTTGTGGCTAGTCTTGAAACTAGTCAAAACCAAGTGGTTCGGGTAAAAACATCATAAATGCTTCCTAACAGATCCAATTGTTGAAATTACTAAGA
>ML786729.1:427203-453524 GCA_009831015.1 Picea engelmannii | reverse complement strand
CTTGAAGAATACAGGGGGTTGGAGCCCCCTTTCAAGTTGGTGCTTGGAGAAGCAGGGGGTTGTAGCTTCCTTGAGTAGGTGCTCAGAAAATAAGGGGATTTGTGTCTCCCGGAGTTGGTGCTCTAAAGAGGATTGGTTTCCTTCACAATCACAGATTATTCTTTATAAACTTTGTAATTCTTCATAATTATATTTATATAATTGATTTTTAAATAAAAGTCTATTATTTATCTATCGTGGTGATTAATAAAATAAAAAAATAATCACTAATTGTTTAAAAAGTAAATATTGATTCACCACCCTCCCCCCCGCCCCCCCCCCTCTTAGTATTTCGAACAATATGTTGGGTCACAATCTTGTCATTATTTTTGTCATTCAAGTTACCATTTTCCACCATTTCATTCACTCATTACCATTTTTCACTATGATCCTTCATTAAACCCCATGATATGCTTCTTTATGTGTAAGTGGTTAATTAACATTTTTTTCCCTTATTTTTTGATAAACTAAGAAGGATTATACTTTGGTTTTACTGATGATGGTTTCTGAAGAAATTTTTGTAATCAGGCACACAATTTTGTAGCAACTTCCATGATTGGCATATTTACACAGCTCTAGAAGAGATTCCATGATATGGGTTTTGTTGGAAAATGGATCAATATTATTTCACATTGCTTAGATCACACCCATGTCAAAATTTTGCAACCTTAGCTCGTGGTCAATGTTTCTAGTCAAATTCATGCCTGATTAGCAAAGACGACTTTGAGGTGTCATTTGAGAGCAAATAAGGGCAAATATCGAAAAATATGGGACATGGGTTTTGTGTAGAAATGAACCCAGTCAGGTGACCTATGAAAAAAATTCCTAGAAAATCTATGATTTGAGAGATATGGACGTTTCTTCAACACGGATTTTCCTAGATCAACTATTGCGGCCAGCTATAAAATTTTCCCAAATTGTAAAACACAGATTGGATTATATTTGTTAGTTCCGAGATTAGGGGATTGGTTTTAATAAACTCTTGTATAAATATACAATAATTGTAAGAGAAGAGGGATTATTGATATCGTCATTGAGTTTTATTCATGAAGAGACATCTATAATTTCAATTTTGTTCTACAATAGATGAATTTTTACATTATTCTACGAGTGGGTGTGAAGACTAAGTAGATCATTTCTTTATAATAGCGATTACCAAATTGGGAGGGCCCCTCAACTATGGTAATTAACTACTCATTTGTATTTATTTCATTTGTGTTTGTTCAATTCTTATCATTTCAGTTTGGTTTGATTAAACGTAATTTCTAAATGTATCATGCCAATTTCATTTAATTTTGTCACTATTGTTACAAGAATAAGCCACTGAAGATTGAGGTTTCATTTGCTACTTACGTAAAATCACATGAATACTCATAATAGTGAAAGATTGTGATATAGAACCCAATAGCATCTAGTAAATATTGCAATCCAATGCTAAGTTATAATCTCGTGGTGTTATTTGATTTATCAAATTGATTTCTTTCAGAATTATTTCATTTACATAATAAGTTTAGTTTTATGCTTAGACCACTATAAGAATAAAATCGTTGAAGACCCAAGATATAATAATCTACACACAAGAAATCACATGAACATTGTTGGTAATGAAAGATTTCCATTCAAGGACATATATCATTAAGTTCCCACAATCTAGTGACAAGTTTCAGTCCTTAGTGTTAGTTCATATAATCATTTGATTTCATTCCATCATTTCTTAGTCTTGGAATACTGAGAGGGGGGGAGGTGAATTAGTATGAGAACTTTTTCCACTTTTCACCACAATATATAAAATTCAACAGTAGCAGTAATATATCATCAATATATCATTAATATAGCATGAGAATATAAACATAAGCAACATCACATCAAGTACACAATACACCAGAATTTACGTGGAAACCCAAATGGGAGAAAACCACATAATGTTTTCTTATATATATATATATAAAGCACTAACATCCAAATTCTATAACACAAATTGGGAGGAGGTGCCAACCCCTTGATTTATAGGCACCAACCTGAAGGAAGCTACAACTCCCTAAATTCTATGGCTCCAACTAGAAGGAGGATACAAACCCCTGATTCTCAGGTTCCAACTTAAAGGAAGCTCCAACTCTCTGTGTTCTCCAAAATCAACAGGAAGGAGGCTAAAACCCCCTTTCCTTTCCCCATCCCGCCGCCCTGAAATGTAAATGTAGGCAAAATTGTCACTACCAAAATCACTGCTATTGTCACATAAACATGTATCATGTCAACCTGTCACTATATCGAAACTGTCACTGTCACCAACCTATCATTGCCACCCTATAATTGTCAACCTGTCACCGTATCCAACCTGTCACATCAACCTGTCACTGATCAACTTTTCCAACCTGTCACAGTCATCGATACTCAACCAAATCCTCTCACATGGTTCATATACCAAAGACACCTCTCAACTAGATGTCCAACATCACCAACACATGCCTCTACCAAGCATGTACCAAGATCACCAACATACCATTATAAGGTATGTGTCTCAACCATGTACCAAAGAATGTACAAATGTATCAACCATGCACCAAACCTGTACCATATCATGTATCAATCATGTACCATATCATGTATCAATCATGCATCAATCTTGTACCATATCATCAATCATGTACCATATACCATGTACCATTAAATGTGCCTCTAACAATGAAGCATAACATCCATATACCAAGTACCAAGAGTACATCTCAAGCATGTATCAATATCACCTCAACCATATGCAACCATGTACCATGTATCACAAGGGCCTCCAAGACATGCCTTAAGCATGTTCCATACCATCCAAGATACAAGTTTCAAACAAAAAAATCAAATACATACCTTTAATCATGAAGAATACCTGAAGCATACCATCACAGAACAACAAACCAACATTTACAAATTATATTCAACAAATAAGAGATGGCATATTCTTCAAGGGATTTTTACAAATCCACGACCTGTCCTTGTTGCAACTCACAGATTTCCGCACCCTTCTTGCTGCAACTATGGATGCCCGTGCCCTTCTTGTTGAAACTCCAGATGTTCGTGCCCTTCTTGCTGCAACTCCATATGTCCACACCCTTCTTTCTACAACTTCGGATGTTCGCACCCTTCTTGATGCAACTTTGGATGCTTGTGCCCTTCTTGTTGCAACTTCGAATGTCTATGCCCTTCTAGTTGCAACTCCGGATATATGTGCCCTTCTTGCTGCAACTCTGAGAATTTCACCTTTGTAAATTTAGAATTGACGTCACATTAACTAATAGACCAAAATATTATACCATAACATTCTCACAAGATAGATATTCAATGTGTGTGTCCTTATGAGAGACTCCTTGAGGTGTTTATATATTTTTTCATAGTAACCTATTTCCTTAGTCTTAGGGATTTTGTTACCTTCTTTTCACAACCACTTTACCCTTTCAATAATGACTTGTAACCAATTAGGGGCTTATTGACCATTCTTCAGGGCTTCTAACTTCACAAGGCCATATCTCCCTAACCGTGAGGAACCACGTAGCGTACGACCTATCACGGGAAACGACATGACAAGGACTATCCATATATGAGTGTCTTACTTGTATTTACATTGTCCTACATGTCCATATTCCTCAACCAAATTTGGGTCCCATAACCACACCTCTAAGGCTTCGTGTAGACTTCATCAAATGCACCCATCACATATGTTCACATCAAACTCTCGATCAATGACAACTAAATCACCACCAATATCAACCACATACCTAGAGATTCTGGACTTCTCCAAGGGTTGACATTAATCTCTAAGGGTTGCCATCAATGAAAACCAACTGTCCAAACCAATTGTCCAACAATATCCCCCTTTGGCATTGATGGAAACACCAATATTTATGTAAAGATTGATGGCAACATTGATGCTCCAACACTAATGCTCTCCCTGTGACCATTTCTCCTCATCAATTTTTCTAACTCCCCCCCTTTGACATCAATGGAAAAGGGTATCTCTCCTTGGGTATACTCCCCCTGTATTCATGCATATTTTCTCTTTGTTTGTTTCCATCCCTTTGTTATTTCTCTTCATAGGTTTCTCTCCTCGTGTTCCTCTCTAATTTCTTCTTCTTTTTTTATATAAAAGAGTGACTCCCTCTGAAAGTGTACCTTCTATGGATAATTCTTATCTGACTTCATGCACTTGAATATTTCTTTTTTTTATCTTTCTCTTTCTCTCCATCTGATATCATGGGAAAAAGATAACTCCCCCTGTCAATATGTCTCCCCCTGTCTGCATACTTATAATATTTCTTTATTGATATCTTTCTATGATGATTTATCTTCCCTTGAATTCTCTACAAGATATCATGTCGATCAATGTAAGTATTTATTTGTATGTTTCCTTTCCTCTCTTCCAGTGCTGCTAATTTTACATTGGTGCTTCCTCTTGTAACTCTATGAAATATATAAAAATCATTCATTACTTGATTTCTTCATTCACTTGTCATGCTCACTTGACCATACTGTTCAATGATTTTCTTCTGATGATTTAGCTTATGTTGGCAGTTTCTCTTTCCTGTTTTTTTTTCCTTTCACTACTTGTATTTTTGTGACAAATTTATTCCAACCGATTCCATTGATTCCAGTTGTAAATATTCTTTGTCATATATCTATCTAGACTTGCCAATTATCTCATAAATACATCTATGTCCATATGTCATAATTTTTCCATAACTTTGCTACTCAACTGTCCACAATTCTAACCCATATTTCACAACATTATCACGAAGGCTTCACGGTTGCTACTGATCATCACATATTCCCATTTTTCAAACTAAATCAAATGTGTCCATTGGTATTCACTATCTACAAATCAAACTATGCATGTATGTAAAAAACTGTACTGAATATATCATTTCCTGAATACATACCTAGAATACACTCATAAACTTCTGCCTGTGTAACTTCCAACTGGTACATGTGTGGGAACACTACTCCTCAATTGATCAATCTGTCACTCTGTACTTTTGTTATCTGAGTGCTCTGAATCTATCTCTGCAAACACCTCAAACTGCTAGAAGGATAGTTCTCTGATCTATATTATCTACTGCACTGACTCCCCCTATTCAATATTCATATTAACTAGGAGTCCCCAAGTTGAATGGCTCAGAAAAATATCCACTTTAATGTGGAGTAATATTCCTCTTCGTTTGTAGACTCATCATCTCTCTAAACTATGAATTTTGTCTCTTTTCTTGTGGACTCATTATGATATTGCACTACAATTATTGAAAGTACAATATCTTGCACCTGTTCTTTATTCACATGCTCTTCTTTTCTTTCTCGCACTACTTCCAATTATGAAATCTCTAGGACTTGTTCTTTATTCACATCTCCTTCTTGTTTTCCATTTCTTCTCCAAATTTTCCTGTATATGACATATTCCTTTTTTCTTGTATATTTTTCTTGATCTCGTACTATTGCCAATCCTGAGAGTATGAGTTTTGGGTGTCCTTCGTTCATTTTCTCTTCATTTACCTATTATTTTTTTATTTTCCAAACTTTCTTATATCTAATATCAATGTTCTCTTTCATAGAAGTATCCATCATGATTATAAAATCACAAGTTATATGTCCATAGTTATGGAATTTGTAACATTCAATTTTATGTGGGGCCATATAAGCATTTCTTTCTTGAACATTTATTCCATAATCCCTGCAATCTGAAACTTTATGTTCAAAGTTAGTACAATAAAAACAATGACCATAAAAGAAATTTACATACCTAGGAGTGAATTATCTTCTTTGTGGTGTAGTCCTTCTGATTTCCTACCTTGGTTGATCACGATCATGATTGAAGCTTCTTTGTGGCTTGAATGTGGAGGGTCTTCTTGAAAATGTATCTCTATCATTTTTCTTTGATTCTGGTGACCATGATTCCTTCCTTTGAGTACTTCTACATAAGTCTTACTCTTTTCCTCGTTCTTCTTTTCTAGAAACCTAGAGTGCTTCTCTTCAACATTTTCTATTGATGATGATTTGTATGTTTCTCTCTCTTCAACGTTCTTACTGAGCTTGACGATTTTAACTCTCGATGTGACAACTTCTTCTTCAAAATTCTCAACCTCTTTTTCTTTCTTCATCATCTGAATCTTCATGACTTCTTTCATTCTCTTTGATTCTTCAAGTTGGATCTTCAAGGAGATGATTTCATTTTCAAGTATTATTTCTTCTTGACCAAATTCTACTTCAAGCTGATTTAAGTCCTCAGTTATTTCCTTAAGATGATTTGTCAAAATATTTTCTCTTTTATTTTCTTCCTTTCTTTCGGCTTCCAAACAGTTATTCTCCTCCATTGCTTCATTTCTTAGTGTTGCTATTTTGGATTCCAAACATTTATTTTCTTCCATTTGACTTTTGTATGTTTCTTCAATATTTATGGTTTCTTCTAGTTTATTTTTCAGTTTCACGATGAACTGTTGGGATTCTTTGGAACTTTCTTGAGAATTCTTCTTGACTAATTGTTCCTCAAGTGATTGGTTCTTCTTCCTTTATTTTGACAACTTTTCTAAAGCACTGATTAACTCTTCTTCAAGGTATACTATGCCTTCTTCACAATCTTCTTCTTATGAATCTATCTGACATGATGATTATATTTTTTCTTGTTCTGAACCTGTACTTTCTTTAACATTCTCTAGCTTTTTGGTAGAATGGAATTTCTTTGAGTAGAAATTATGTAGCTTATCCCAAAGTTCTTTGGATAATGAACATTGTCCCACTTTGACTTTTACCGAATAATGTAATCCTTCCATGATGAAAACCATTGAAATTTTGTTGTTCCTTTTCAATTACTTCTTATCTATAATCTTTGGCTTCTTTGAACTAGTGTATCCTGTAAAAACAAAGTACCAAACATCATAACCCTGTGCCTGTAAAAATGTCTTCATCTTGTTATTCCATATCTCATACTTCAAACCAATATGACCATCAAACTATGGTATTCCATTCCTATACAGATTGTTTCTCTCCATGATCTTCCTTCCAGTGGTCAAACTATTTCCTAGAAGGACCTGCTTTGATTCCAATTGTTGGAATCAAAGAGGGGGGTGAATCAGTATGAGCAGTTTTACCACTTTTAACCACAATATATTAAATTCAACTTTAGCAACAATATATCATCAATGCATCATTAATATATCATGAGCATATAAACATAAGAAACATCACATCAAATGCACAGTACACTGGAATTTATGTGGAAACCCAAACAGGATAAAACCACTAAATTATTTCTTATAAATATCAAGAATACATTCATAGGAAGCACTAACTTCCAAATTCTCTAGCACTAACTGGAAGGAGGAACCAACCCCCTAATTTACATGCACCAACCTGAAGGAAGCTACAACTTCCTAAATTCTCTGGATCCAACCTGAAGGAGGCTACAACCCCCTGATTCTCAGTCTCCAATTCCCTGTGTTCTCTGGCACCAACCAGAAGGAGGCTACAACTCTGTTTCCTTGCCCAGTCCTGATGCCCTGAAATATAAATGTAGAGAAAATTGTCACTACCACAATCACTGCCATTGTCACATAAACTTGTAACCTTCCAACCTGTCACTGTATCCAACCTGTCACTGGTAAACCTGTCCATCCTGTCACTGTCACTGATACTCAATCATATCCTCTAACATGGATCATATACCAAGGACACCTCTCAACTAGATGTCCAACATCAGCAACATATGCCTCTACCAAGAATGTTCCATGATCACCAACATACCATCACACGATATGTGTCTAAACCATGTACCAAAGCATGTACCAAAACAAGTGCATCAACCATGCACCAAACCTATACCATATCATGTATCAATCTTGTACCATATCATGTATCAATCATGCAGCAATCATGTACCATATCATCAACCATGTACCATGAAATGTGCCTCTAACAATGAATCATAACATCCATACACCAAGTACCAAGAGTATGTCTCAATCATGTATCAATATCACCGTGACCTCAACCATATGCAACCATGTACCATGTATCACAAGGGCCTCCAATACATGCCTTAAGCATGTGCCATACCATCCAAGATACAAGCTTCAAACAAACACATAAAAGACATACATTTTGTAAGGTACCAAATCTATTATATAAGCATAAAAGAGAAATATTGCAGAGAATAACAGTGAAATAAAAACAGAAAATGAATATATTACAAAGGTCAAAAGAGACACAATAAATTATATGGAATCGCAACACCAAAATTATACCTTTATTGATAGGAAACAATGTTCACTTGCCTCTTCGATGGGGCTACCTATAGTAGAGAAGAGCTCTATTAAAATAATTCTCAAGACAAAAAATTCTCATTCTCTCGACTCCTATTTATGCTAAATCTATCTACCAAGAGAACAATATAGAGGAAGATCTTTCTAGAAGTGAAAGCTTCTATTAGTTCTTCTTACATTTGAATTATTCTTCCTTATTACTAGACCTTATTAATATTGGCCTTTATTACATGGAAACTATATTATTCTACCTACATGAGGGGTTAATGAGTTTAGGTCCCTAACATGCCTTCCCCGTTAAAAACAACCTTGTCCTCAAGGCTTGACATGAGGAAATTGTTGCAGAATGGTAGTTGACTCCCAGGTGACATCAATTGGAGGTGTATCTTTCCACTGAACTAACACTTCCTTGATGGTGTGTTGACAAGATGATTCTCACGCTGGTCCAAGACTACTTGTGGTTGCAACTAGATGGATCCTTCTTCATCCAACTCATGAAGATTGGCTTGAGTTTGGAACTTAGTTCCAATCACCTTCTTGAAGAAGAAGACATGAAAAGCATAATGGTTCTTAGAATGAATGGGAAAGGCTAACTGATAGGCCACATGTCCCACGTTCTTGAGAACTGTATAAGGACCATAAAATTTGGGCACCAGTTTCTGACAATGGTCAAAATTGAGTGGAGTTTTCTTATAAGGTTGCAATCAAAGAAACACCTAGTCCCCTTCAACAAATTTATGTTCAGAGCGACCTTGATCTGCTTGTTGCTTCATTTGATTCTGAGCCATGACCAAATTCTCTTTGAGGGTATGTAGAATAGTCTCTCGAACTGTAAGAGTTTGGTCAACTACCTGGACCTTTGAGACATCAGTCATGTATGAAATAATTGAAGGTGGCTTCTGTCCATATACTACTTTAAAAGGAGACATGTGAATAGTTGTATGGTAAGAAGTGTT
This sequence comes from Picea engelmannii, assembly GCA_009831015.1. NCBI lineage: Eukaryota > Viridiplantae > Streptophyta > Pinopsida > Pinales > Pinaceae > Picea > Picea engelmannii. Next base: position 444,241 of record ML786729.1, on the reverse strand, counting down.
GTACCACCATTCAACTAAAGGTGACCATTGAGCCCATTGATTCTTCCTTTCATATGCAAAACACCTCAATTATTTTTCCAAACATTTGTTGACAACTCCAGTTTGACCATCATTTTGGCGATGATAGGAGGTGTTGAGATGCAACTAGGTGCCCTGTAGCATGAATAGTTCTTTCCAAAAATTGTTGGTGAAAGTGGGATCTCTATTAGAAACAATAGAATGAGGCATGCCTTGAATATCAAAGACATGATCCATGAAAAGATTAGCCACCTTGGAGGAGGTAAATGGGTATTGAAGAGCACAAAAATGGGCATACTTGGAAATTCGATCAACTACCACCATGATGATGGAATTATTACCTAATTTAGGTAAGACAACATTGAAATCCATAGAGATATCCCTCCAAATAGCAGGTGGAATTGGAAGTGGTTGGAGTTGCTTTGACTATTTCTCCCTTTTTTCCTTAACACAGATCATATTCTGCCACAAAATTGTGAACATCTTGTTTCATACCATCCCATAAAAAAGAACATTTGACCCTTTCATAGGTTTTGGTAAACCCTGAGTGCCTAGATGAGGGTGTAGCATGAAGCTCAAAAACTACTGTGGATTTAAGTTGTCACTATTGACTTGAATATAGACGGCCTTTGTAGCGAAGCTCATCATTGTGCCAAGCATAACCTAGGAAACTAAAGCATTGGCTTGCAATTGTTGGATCAAATGAAAAAAAATTGGATCTTTTATCCATTCCTAGAGAACCTCTCGGAGCCACTCTGGTACAATGAAGGAGAGGGGAAAAAGAGACCCTTCATCTTCTGATTTAAGGTTAATATTTGGTCTCGTGCCACAAAGTGTTGTTGATATGCATCCCAAATATCAACCAACCTTTTTAACATAACTAGTTGAGCTCACATGTTCTAACATAGGACGAATTTCAGTAACACACAGTTCTTTAAAGCATCTAAAGTGGGAGGATAACCTAACACAACATTATCATTGTCTTCATGTTCGCATTCCCTCCACTCCAACATCGTTTCTCACACATGCCACAAACACCGAATATTTTTTTTAGACCCCCTTCATATACAATACTCATAAAAAAAATTGCAAAAGAATTCCAAAAATACACTCAATCACGACCTTACTGAGAAGACACGTCAACCGGTCGTGACCACTTTGTTTGGTTGCGACCTATTTTGGTCGATAGTGTGACCAACCATGACCATACTGGTCATTTTCCCCTCAACACTACTATGGTCACGATCAATCGTGATTTCCTCCTTCACACAGAGCGACTGAAACATTCGGTCGCTCCCCACAAGGAGGCCAATTGCGACCACGTAGACTCAGAAATTTCAAGTTCTACCATTAATAAATAAATGCATAAAACACAAAAGTAGAAGATGGGTTTTGTAACATGAGGTCCAACCTGATGTTGTTGGTTGAAAGGTATAGGATCTGTGTTTCCATGATCCACAATCACTGCTCCAAATTTGCACAAGAAAAGGGCTCTCCAAAGTTTCACCAACGTAAATTGGTAAAATGAGTTAAAAACCCTCTTTTTTAACCACATATAGCTTCACCTTAACCCTGTTCACACTATAAAATAACTATTTTTCTTCATTTTTGTTATTTATCATTTTCTTTGCTCATGGAACCATATTCTAACCTTATTTTTGTCAGGAACACTATCGACATAAGCTATGGAACCATTCTATGGAGTCTCTCTTACGCTCTTTTTTGACTCCTTAAAAAATAAAATATCGTCGAGTATGCTTGTCTTTTCATGCTCACATCATGGATTTGAAAAGACATCCACCTGGTATAATTTTACCTATTTTTTGGGCCAAACAAACTATTTACGAAAAAAGGAACACCTTATCCCGTATGGTTAGAGAGTTCTCCTTCGCATTGTTTTAAATTTGTTGGGGCCCGAGAGACTAAAATTTACGATAAAAGTACCCCCCCTGGAGTCTTCTTTAATTTTTCCAGACTCCCTAAAATTGAAAACACTGGTGAGCACAAACCTACCTAGGCTCGAAAAAAAACAACAGGTAAGTATATAGAGTTTTCTTTATGACCTTTTCAAACTCTCTAAATAAGAAAAGGCCATCGATTTTTCCTTCTTTGGACTCATTAAAATTTACATCGAAGGACCCATTCATGGGACCAAACCCCTCCTTCCTCAAATTAGTTAATAATATGTCGAGGGAGTCATCTCCAGATGAGATATAACAAGCATTTGTTATCCTCCTCCAACTCGTAAAACTAGAAAGAGATACTCATCGATCATGGTGGGGAATTTTTAGAGGGTTTTTCCATCTTGTTGTCTTCATTAATTGGAAGTTGTCATTACTTTTTGTCTCCCTTGAAAAATGCACTTGTTTGATCACCCCATACAACAGTCGGGTTATCCATTTTCTCTCATTTGACCACCATTCTCATCATTGTGTCATGATCCATGCACCGGCCCATGAAAAATTCTTATGGTATTCACCTGAGTTAATGCTTATGATTCAAGAAATTTGTCGTGCACACTTGTTCAAGGGAATTTCTACATACGTAAATCACCTTCCATCCCTTTATGCTTGTTTATCATCACCATCCCTGTGTCAATTGTGCTCCACTATTATCATTTTCACAGCATCCATCTTTTCCTGTTTTGCGTCGATTGATGGGGGATACATCAAGGCCCTCCTTCGATGAATTTCATCCTGTTGAATTCAGCGCATTATCCAGGATTGAAATCTAGAAAATCTTCAGTACCCTAGAGCTTGCAGATATCAGTGGCAATCTCCTTGCATTTCGACAGTGGGTTTTACATCATTGACACATGTAGAATGAATCTACGAGTGCTCGACGTCAACTACTTTATTCACACTTCATAGATTGTACTCAGTATCTTGGGTTCCATCATAATCATCGGTGGCTTCCCTTGAATATGTTAACAATATATATTAATGATCAGTAATCAGATGGTTTCTACCATTCTCAACATCAACTCATTTATTCGCATGTTGTATATTCATACAATTTAGATTATGGATGAATACCTTGTGAAATATCACCCTCCTGTTAGATCACATTCTTTCGCAAGTTGTGATGGATAATATTCATGAGCACTTCATCGATTGCTCAGTTATTTAGTCATCCTACTGCTTTGCATGACATCACATAGATCCACATTTGTACTTGGTCGTGGCTATGTTTTCACTTGCATCTTTCATGGATCCAAAATGTATACTTTCATGTCCATGGATCTAGTCATGCTTGTTTCCTTATGGATCCACAGTGTACTTTTTTTTGCCATAACTTGCATCATGCATAGATCCCCAATGTATTTATGGCATCTATGATACCATATGTCTTATCGAGCATAGGAATGCCTACCTCGGGGATCTTTTTTGCAGGACTGGCGATGCTCTTCTCTAATCTCCTCACCCACAACTCTACTCCTTTTATTGGTAAATTATTTCATCCATCAGACACCTCCTCCAACCTCACACTTCAGGGGGCATATTTTATAGCATTATTAACCCCCTAACCTCTAAGAAATCATCTCCTAGAGGTCACCTACCCAATTCACTCATTTCTCATCATCTTCCCATTGAGTTTCTAGCCTAATCTCCCTTCTGTCACCCTTGTCATTTCTCAATCACATGACCAAAGAGGTTGGTTGTCCTTTCCATACTTCCAAGTCACGATCGGATCACTCTGTCTATGTAATTAGGTCACGATTGAGCCTAGAAACTCCTTTTTTTGGATTTGGTTGCAATGGATGAGACCTCTCTCTGATTTATTAGGGTTCGGTCTCGAGAAGGCTTCCAGTATAGGCCTGGATACCTTATCCCATTAACCATATGGAATTATCTCTAAATACCTATAAGAACTAACCCATTTCCATGGGAAAGGGGATAAATAACTAACAAAGTTACTCTAGCATTTTTTTGGCAAGGTGTGGGCAAGGATCTTGGAAGAGATATCTCTTCAGTTTACACTTGTAATTTGTAATATTCCTTACTTGATTAATATAAGATATGTTGGATGCTTCCCTTTAAACGATTATTCATGTAAGTTCGTGTGTACATTGATAGAGGATTGATATATTTGTAGATCATGACATATTATCAAGATTGGAAGCATCCTTTTCTCATATCTTTGTTCCTATCTTAGGTATAGGAAGAGCCTAAGGGAGCTCATCTCTTGCAGGGTACAAAATCCCTACAACACCTGGGGGTTGGAAAAAATATCTTGGTGTTTGGAGATGAGACATTGGAGGTCAAAATGCACCGAAGGTGTCTCAATGGCTTGAATAGCATAGAGTTAGGAAATGATTCCAGAATGACCTTGTTCGAGGAGATTTTTCATTCGATGGGAACTGATGATCTCAAAGGAACCAGATGTGATTCCTTAGAACTTGTACTATTGGCCTGCCTACTGGAATTGCATGGTTAATTACTTAAAATCCATGAAGATGGGACCAAGGGTGTGTAATCATTCTGCACCAAGCACAATATCACAACCACCCATGTCTATAGAAAAAATATGAGATTTCAGGTTTTACTTCCCAATTTGGAGACATACATTTTCACAACGCCCACCACACTTCATGGAACCTCCATTGGCAATCATGATTTGAAATTTATTGATTACATATATGTAGCAATGGGTTTCTTTGGAAATGCGACAATGAATACAATTATGGGTGCTTCCACTGCCAATTAAGGTGATGACATTTCTATTCTTAATGTAACCAATGAGCTTGATGGTTTGGGGAGCGGAGAATCCAGTGAGATCATTCAATGAAATGACCGATTCTACTTCGGGTGGATCATATGGTGGAGTATTATCAGTTGGCTCGAGTAATTTTGCAATAGGGGGGTTATCTACCTCTTCTTAAGAAACATCCTCAGAGATTGCCATAAACAACTTGTTTTCCTTACACTTGTGCCCCGTGTTGGCACAGGGGTTGACCCAAGGTTCAACGCTACAACAGCACACCAACAAAACCCTAACTACCAACCCTTTCAGCAACACCTACGAAGCAGATGAATTCTCACCCGAGGTAGAGGTAGGGGTGGTTGCAGAACTCAAGTGTCAGCAACCTTAGCTGGGACACAGATCTGTGATTATATTACTTAACAGAGCACTTAGCATCAACAGTTCATCAACATTCAACCAATAACTACTGTACAGATAGAACAAAGCATCGCATCATTCACTCAGATCTGATGTATTTAAGTACTTTATCAAAACAGGCAAGTCATATCAAGCAGATCAAGCACTAAGCACTCTTGTATAGATCAGATCTAACATTCTTACACATCATTAGCACAAAGCATAAGCAAATTTATCTATCTCTATCAAAGCACTTAGCAAAAAGAAGTTATAAACACATCAAAACAAGAACAAAGTGGAACAACATAGTGTTTACGTGGTTCACCCCCGCCCTGGGGCTACGTCCACCAACTCTTCTTCTTTATTGTCTTAAAGTAATCGGTTACAAGCACAGAGCCTCAAAAACCCTACTTCGCCTAGGACAGGAGATCTGCGCAACTCGCTATATCCTCCTTCCCCGGTAGATCTAAGCACGCAGCCTTCTACAACCTCTTACAATGACTTGCACTCAGCTCTGCAAGTCTCACATAGTATGCACGGAGCTCTTACAATCCTTCAATCACATATATTCTAGCACTTAGTCATTCGTCCCTCTCTATTTTTCCTAGACATCTATATATATATATATATATATATATATATTACAAAATAGGCCTAAACATGGGTAAACTCATGGGCCTACATCCCATGCTCGTTACATAATCCCAAAAACCCAAAAAAGGGCCCGAGATCCGTGATCTCGGCTTTGTCTTACACTCCTTCTTCGACAAGCTATCGAAGTCCAAAATAGGTCAACATGACCAAGAATCTCCCAAAACTTGGTCATGGGCCAACAGGCCCCCAACACTCACCTGTGACTCATCTCGAGTCACTTTGGTCTAACTAGTTCTGCCTTGAATGCCTTAATCTTGGCTCGAGTTACTTCGACTTGCTGTTGTGCTACGACCTCTTTCTCGGTGAACTCCTAGATCACTGGGTCATTCACTGGCCCTTCTAAGCATTGTTCTATTGCGGTGACAACTTGTTCTAGCTCTGCTTCTTAGCTTTCAACCTCTGTGAACACTTGGCACGCCTTATCTTGTACTGGTTGGAGTCGTTGAGTTACTTCCATAACTTTCCTTTGAATCATATGGATCTAATGTTGGGAGGTGCGTTTCTCTTGAGACCGCTTCATTCTTTCTATAGCCGACAGGGCCTTCAGCTGCGCTTGTAGTGTGTCTGTGTGTTTCTTTGCTTCCTGGAGCTGTGACTCCAGTGATTTTAATTCTGGATTCTCGATGAGTTTCTCATATGTTTGGGAGCTGTAGTTACTCAGCTGCTTGCATTCCAGGGCAAGATCTTTTAGTCTGTCAACCACATTGAGGGTAGTTGCTTCTCTTAGGTCCCTTACGTCTTGCAGGGTTTCGAGCACAGTGCATAGTTCCAAATATGTGATGCGTTGTTGTAGTTGTTGGATCACTTCTTCAAGTTGTTCCACCTATTGTGGAACTCGTTCTTCGGTCTTTACTTCTACAACTGTCATAGAGCGAAGTGATCTGTTGACCATTTCCTTTACTTCGAGTTGCTCTACGAGCAACTATTCCTTGCTTTGTTGCAGTTGTGCTTTTTATTAATCCCACTTTGCTCAAAGAGAAATATTTTCCTATTCTACAGTATTGTGTTTCTCTAGAAGGACTCCTTTTACTTGTGCTAAATCCTAGGTGGCTTGTGGTGTTTCTTCCTGTGCTCATCGAAGGCGAGCTTCAACTGTATCAGAAATTCGGTGGAGTTGAGCTAGCTCATCTCCCAGTTCTCATGTTCCTAGTGGAAGAGGCACAATGGAAACTTCACAACTGGAATATAGTGCCTATTGCACCCCTTGAAGTTCAACCTCAATTCGATTGTACATCTCCTCATGCTTAGCCTCTTGCTTCCCTTCTATCTCTAGCGAAGCATCATTGAGGGCTGCTACGATGAAATTGAATTCATCTGGGGTGAGGATAGTCTGCAATTTGGTCATGGCTGCTTTCGATTTCTTCCAAGAGGAAGGCTTTCGGGGGGAAACCTTCGTTTTCTTCGAGGGGTCCTCCTCCTCTCTAGGCGGTGTTACTTCGCCTCTCCTCTGTTCATCCTCTATGCCATATATCTCTTCGCCATCACTCCCTTGCGCTGGTGACATGGAAGCAGTATTCACCAAGGAACTGCTTAAATCTTGTACTTCATCAGTCTTCTTTGTATTACTAGGTCTGGGTGTATCATGCGCAGCTTCTGGGCTGTCGATGTCGGATATCTCCGCAGGGTCTACTGGAATAAGGAGATCGACAGACCATTCCTTAGTAATCTCCTCTAAGTCCTCCTATGTTAGCTTGTAGTATGACTGCAGTTGTTTCTTATGTTCATCGACGTGCATTGTAATATAAACTAAATGTCGATCAGCGTTGAATTTCATCAAAGGTCGGAACTTGTGTAAAGTATTCGGGGTCATACGAGGCTCGAACTAGATGGCTATCTTCAACTGATTGTAGTATGTATGGAACACAGAATTTGACTTCCATTTCTTATTCATGTCACTGGAATACCTCAGTGTACTGAACTTTGCATCCAGAGGTTCAAAGGGCTCGATATCCAGGAAGGTCGCACCTTCTAGCATCTCCCAAGAAATGAAAGCAATCAGGATCAATAGCCAACTGAAATGAAATTTGTACCCTTGATCCTGGGCTTCTCTGCAGTCAAGTTCTAATTGGTTCTCCAAGTACTTCACCCAATTCATTTGTAGGCCCTCTGTGCACTTCCCTGTGAGGTCGACTACAAAACTAGTCACTTGGGTGGGTCAGTTCTTGCTAACTAACTTTCCTGCGATCAATTGACAGGTGAGGTGCACTGTGTCGCTCTGGATAGAAGCTACCATGTAGCCTCGTTTTCCCTTCTCTAAATCGTCATAGGTGTCCTTTATCCTTTGAGCTAAAGCGTGATCCATGGTTTTTCCGAGACAAAAATCCTATGGGTCAGGGCCTTCCATACTCAGCCCTGTGATCTGATTGATCAACGTCGGATCAACTATTATATGATGATTTAACCACAAGTATCCACCATGTTAACAGGGAAGCAGTGGTTTGACACATGCATTCACCTCTTGGTGTCTTCCGAAGTCAGGAATCTTCATGACGTTGAGCAGTGTGGACTACACGAGATTCATAGTCCATGACTGGGGAATTATGTTCGAATTATTTCCCTTTGTTCTGGTCAGGTACTTATGTGGGGCGAGCATGTTATATACCTTCTTATCGCCAAGGTTGAAGTCGCTAAACTTCAACGCTGCAATCTTTTCTTGGTCTGTGAGAACTGTGCGTATTCCTTTCGGGAGGTACGAAGTGATCAAGGCGTACTCAAAGTCTCTAGGCACACTGTCTCAATTTATTGTGTTGCTCAGAGGTGGTAGATAGGTGGGTCATATGATCGGGATCAGTTTATCATTCACGAGATCATCCTCTGCTTGGTTCGCTTTTCATCTGCTGGGTGGGATGGTCTGGCTCAAGCAGTGGACGGAGAGGTCGGCAGTCCTCTCAACGACGATGCTTGTAAACCTGTATGCAATCCTCTTTCCGACATGACTCTTTCAGTCATCAAGTCAAGGAGTACTTTTGTCATTGATTCTTTGACTGCGTTGAGCTCGTCGGACATATGTCCTCGGGATTAATTAGATCAGGGTCAAATTAACTTAGACATTGTAGTAGAATAAACAGCAAGAGCGTAATGATCAATGTATGCATTCACTTAGTCTTTGGGCTCAAACTCTTGGTTAGAAAAAGTGTTCTCGGTGCATGGCGCGACGGGATAAATAGGTAACTCGGCAATGGTTCACTTGTAAAGGGTATGAAGCCTCATTAACTCTTGTTTTGTCCATTATGGCGCGGTCCAATGGCCTGGTGTCGATATGTCTCACCATAAATGTCTTTCTATCCATTCAGAGCGTCAGTCGAACGGTTATAATGTCCCCAACGACTATATTGCTTCACCATGGCGAAGTTCCATGTGTCGTTGTTCTGATATCCTGGCGAAGCTCCAATTCTGCAAAAACAAATTCTGCGAAGTTCCCTCTGGAACCCTTTGTAACTTTTCAATCTTAGCCCTCTTCTTACTTAGCTTCCTAGCCTTCTTTCCAGTGAGCTTTGTCTCGGTATTCCTTTTTCCATTATGATTCTTATATTATTTTGACATAGTCACTATGCGATGTTGAGATTCTTTCCTAGGATTCAGGGGTAATACATCTTCTTTATCTGGGGTAGGTACTTTAGTCTTCTGTGAGTCCTCTAATTTTCTTGCAGCTTCGACATCTGGGCCTCTAGTGTTAAATAGCTTCGATCTGTTATCATGTTCTTCAATCAAGTGTGTGATCCTTCTAGTCACAAAATATTTTAACTCTTGTTTCTTCTACTCCAAAACTTCTTCTTCTTCCTTTCATCTGGCTTGATCTCTATCAATCCAAGGTTTTCCTAGTAACATGGAAAATGGGGTGATGTCCTTAATAAATTTAATAATCATTCATAGATATCTAAGTGATCTTTCCACACAGGTTTACCAGTTTTCCTCTAAATAACCCTATTCCTCCTAATGAGGGAGTCATAGCAGGCCTCCCTATAGCTTCCCAAGTTCTCTTTGTCATGATATTCACTTGTGCTTCCTCATCTAGAACACAGTCAATGTCAAAGTCTCCTATTCTTGCTTCGATGCATTATTTTTCTTTAAATATCTCTGATAATCTAACATGTTGTTGGTCATTCAGGGTTTCTTTTATCTGTAGCAATGATTTCTATGATTCTTTCTGGGGTTCTGCCATAGTTTTTGGATCTACCCTAGGATTTTCTTGATTCAGATTTATTCTTTCAACCTTAGCAATCATTCTAGGGCAATCCAATACTTCATGATCCATAGCTCTGCAACAAAGACAACTAGGTCTTCTCCCAGGGCATTCCTTAGCAAGATGTCATGGTCTTCTGCAACTGTAACAGAGGGTTAATCCTCTCTTTCTTTTAAATGATCCCCAACTTCTCTGGTATTGCGCGCTAGGATCATAGGAGCTAACCTGCAACAAATTCTTTTTAGGGTCCTGCATCCACTTGTTAGTCCAGACATTCTTTCTATGCATAGGTATAACATATCTTTCACTATTCTTATCATAGCTACTCATATCAAACCTTCTTTCATCTATTAGCACCCTAGTTTTCAAGCTAGGACAGAATCTATAAAACATACCTAGATCCATACTCTAGAAACAAAAAATTTCACTTATCTTACTTTTACAAAGAACAAAGCTTTCAGATCTAGAAATTTTCTACTATTCTTACCTTTATCAAAGCACAGAGCTTACAGATCTTACCTCTTTTCTTCAGATCTGACCTCCTTTCTTCATATCTGACCTCTTTTCTTCATATCTGACCTATTTTCTTGGCACAAAGCTTCACAAGTCAAGTAAAATATTGCACATAGGGAAACAGATCTACGCACAAAGCTTCACAGTTTCAGGTCGAATCTTTGCACAAAGATTCTTCTTCCTTAGTTCCCAGAAATCACAATTTCAGGTTGAATCTTTGCACAAATATTTTTCTTCCTTAGTTCCTAGCAATCACAGTTTCAGGACCCAGCAACGGAACCATTTTTTGGCACAGGGGCAGACCCAGGGTTCAACGCTACAATGGCGCATCAACAAAACCCTAACTACCGACCCTTTCGGCAACACCTGAGAAGTAGATGAAGTCTCACCCGAGGTAGAGGCAGGGGTGGTTGCAGGACTCAAGTTTCTACAACCTTAGCTGGGACACAGATCTGTGATTATATTACTTAACAGAGCACATAGCATCAACAGTTCATCAACACTCAACCAATAACTAGTACGTAGATAGAACACAGCATCGCATCATTCACTCAAATCTGATGTATTTAAGTACTTTATCAAAACAGGCAGGTCATATCCAGAAGATCAAGAACTAAGCACTCTCGTAGAGATCATATCTAACATTCTTACACATCATTATCACAAAGCATAAGCAGATTTATCTATCTCTATCAAATCACTTAGAAAAAAGAAGTTATAAACACATCAAAACAAGCACAAAGCGGAACAACACAGTGTTTATGTGGTTCACCCCCACCCTGGGGCTACGTCCACCAACTCTTCTTCTTTATTGTCTTCAAGTAATCGGTTACAAGAACAGAGCCTTAATAACCCTACTTCGCCTAGGACAGGAGATCTGTACAGCTCGCTAGATCCTCCTTCCCCGGTAGATCTAAGCACACATCCTTTTACAGCCTCTTACAATGACTTGCACTCAGCTCTACAAGTCTCACACAGTATGCACAGAGCTCTTACAATCCTTCTATCACATAGATTCTAGCACTTACCCATTCGTCCATCTCTATATTGCATGGACATATATATATATATAGGCCTAAACATGGGTAAACCCATGGGCCGACATCCCATGCCTTTTACATAACCCAAAAACCCAAAAAGGACACAAAAAAGTGTCCAAGATTCATGACATCCACTTCGTCTTGCGCTCCTTCTTCAACAGGCTGTCGAAGTCCAAAATAGGTCAACATGACCAAGAATATCCAAAAACGTGGTTAAGGGCCAACACCCCGTAAAATATTTTTCATCACAATATAACAAAGGCCCTTCAGTTCGCATTCATCCATTTTAGCCCCAGTTAATTTCTAGATCTTGAGAGGAGTGGGAGGAGGAGTTGGGTTGGTAGGGAGAGTGCGAGGAATAAAGGAAGGTTTGTGTGTTTGGGCAGACACAATCTGTTGAGCTTCCTTAGCAAATTGAGTAGCCTCCAACCAAGTTTGAGGGTGAGCCATGAGGACCTTGGCTCGAATTTCATCTTTGAGGCCACTGATAAAACATTCCCTGAAGAAAGCATCGGAGATGCCCTCCATTCTAAAATACAAGTGGTCAAAGGTAGATATAAAGTCTTCCACTCTTCCAGATTGTTTCAACTTGGTCAAACAACCTAGATAGTGAATTTCAGTGTCAACGCGTTCATATATCTCAGTCACAAATTGTGTCCAAGCAGCATACCCCTGGTGTAGCTTTCTATTTCCAGCTTTCCTGATCCAAATAGAGGACACCATAATGAAGTTTGGCCATATCATATGTAATTCCATGTAGGGATAAATAATGTTCCATTTGAGTGACCCAACCAGTGGGATCTGAGCCATCAAATTTGTTCACTTCAATTCGGGGAAGACGGGGGTCACGAAGAGTGGACTTATAATGAAGTTTCATATTATGGTAGGAGTTCTCACCTTCAGAATGGGAAGGGGGGTCAAGGTAGGGAGAACTAAGGGACTATCTTAACCATTGGGTGAGGGAGGGTAAGTCACTCTTAACAGAGGTCAAATTTCCCTTAACATAAGTAAAGTGGGCATCAAGGATGTCCAAGCGAGACTTGGCGGAAGAAATTTCAGAGGTCATTTGCTAGATTTTGACCTTGTGTTTTTTGGATTCATCTTGCAAGGATTGAAGGAATTCTTAGTTGCGAGTGTTGGTCATGGGGAAAGGAGGGGAACGAAGGAGGGGGAGTGGGTACACAAAAAAAGGGTGAAAATGATATATATGATTGTGTTCAATGTGAGAAGAGGAAAGCAATTAGATGGGTGTGAAATAAGGGTGTCGGGGAGGGGTCGGGACCACAGGAATTTTTTTTTTGCTTGAAAATGATAGGTACTACTATGATAAGGATGAAGATAAGAATCCAGTGGCATAGGTCTCAAATAATGGTGTGGTTGGGGCCTAGAATTTTTTTTTTTAACTCATGTGGAGTTATACTTCGAACTGAATAATATTGCAGAGGCAGGATGCCCAGATTCTGAATAGGACATAATATGTAGTAATTTTGCAACCCCAATGCAGACGACAAGGTTGCACTACAAGATATCTTGTCTTTTCCTTTTCTATTATGTTCCCAAGGGTTAGGGTTTACAGGGGATCTATAGTCAAGGGTTTGCTCTGTTTTATATCTATTTGATATACGTGTGGGGTCCAACAATAGGACTTGGCCCAATATCTCAGAGAACCAACTAAGGAGGCTAGATCGTACCGTTAGTTGTACTAGCCAACTACCCAGGTACTAGAGAGTCACTTCCTTAGTGTTTTTCTTGGTGACACTATAGCAGTAAGGTGATTAATCGATTTATCTATGGAGGGCTTCAGGATGCCTATGTCGATTCGTATACAAGTTTTGTCTGATGCACTACCACTCAAACAGGTACCAACAGGGGTTGCAAGGGTGGCCAACAGATGTGCACTTAAACCACTTGTATTTCTTGTGTGTATTACTCCCCAACCGCGGGTTTATGCATGTAACAAAAAATATTTTTAGCTTAAAGACGTTGGAATACGTCTCTACCCTAGAAAAAAATAACCCACTATTTTTTGCCGAGGAAAGTTCTTTGATACAACTTTTAAGGTACCATATCTATTATATGCGTAGAAAATAGCAATATTGCAGAGAATAACAATGAAATAACAACAAAAAATGAAGATACTTGATCCAGATTATCTTAGGCATGAAATGAGGGCAGAGATATAATAAATAAATGTACAGAGATATCTCATATATCCAATAATATAAAATAAATGTATCATAGATTCAACCATAAACAAAGAGATACAGTAATACACATTTTTTGTTAATGAACGAAAATGTACAAAGATTGTAAAAATACAGAGTGAAGACTCGCTAGAATGGTGGCAGTTTATCTCTGAGAAGATATGTGACAGCTACTCACATTCACAAGAATATGATTGTTAAAATGAGGCTCCAAGTCCTTTTTAACATAAATAAAATCCAAAACCCTAACCCCACAAGATGAAAAGCCAACAGTTTTGTGGGCCTCGTTTTGGTTAGTTTGGTGTATCAACTTCCTAGGGGTGTAACTTTGGCATACGATCTTTGTTTGGGGAGAACGATAGCTCGTTGGAAAGGTATCGTTGAGGAGATTCATTTTTGGGGCTCAATCAAAGCCTTTGAAAATCTATTAGGTTCTCCATCCCCAAAAAACTTCATTTAGGCCCTCAAAACGACCCCAGAAGTTTAGGAACCAAAAAACTACTAAAAATAGTAAGTTGCTAGAAAAATATTTTGAGCTAGATGGAATAGGTGGGTGGCCACAAATATCCACCTGGATCAATCCTCCCTCCTTAGGAAGCAATGGTATCCATTGCATGGAGTTCCTGGGTGAGAGGGGAAAGCGCTTGTTGAATCTGAACCTTGATGATATTATTGCCTTGCTGGAGAAGTTCTGCTACTTAGCTTGTTGAAGATTGTCATGAACTTGTGGTTGGAAGGGTTGGAACTTTTTAACTAGTCTAGATACATGAGATGAATGTGTGTGGAAGGAATATTTTTTCTTTGTTGCAACCTTGCCGACCTTCTTATGTTGGATAGAAGTTGCTTGAGCCAAGGTTGTAGTGGTTGCAGTGTCCTTTTGTTCACCTTTTGAACAGATTGTGAAGAAGATTAATTTTGTAGTATGAGATACTACCTTTTGACACTATTTAGGTGGGACAATAGTTGGAACTACCTTGGGTATTTTGTAGAGATGACCCCCAAAAGTAACAATGACACTACGGGTTCGAGACTCATAAACAACATGATGCTTCCACATATATGGTTGGCCCAAGAGAACATCACTGACATCCAGTGGGGAAACATTGCAAAACACCTCATCCTTGAAAGACTGGATGTCATATGACAATTGACACTGTTGGTTGGCATGAAGATCTCGTCCCTAGTGAAGCCACCCAATGTTGAATGGTTGCAGGTGTGGTGTTATCGACAACCCCAATTGTTTGATGACCTCTACTGAGATGAGGTTCTTCTGGCTTCCGCTATCAACGATAAAATGCAGCGGGATCCCCTTCACCCAAATTTGTGAATGAAAAAGGTGCTCCCCCTCTTCAGGATATGTTGGTTCTTCTGGTTGGATTGTTGTGGTTGCAACAATAGCAGTGGGATCTGCATCGATGATCTGTCTTCTATCAGTATTTTCTAAATCAGGTTTTGAATCATGGTTCGACTGCTTGTCTTTGATCTCAACCACTAATGATTGTTTTGAGAAACATTCATCGATGTTGTGCCAGGGGATTTTGTGCAAATCACACCATTTTCCAGCATCCTTCTTCGTTTTTCCATTACCCTTCTTTTCCTGTGGCTTGGACTGGTTTTCTGAAGGTTAGTTGTTATGGCCAGCTTTACCATAATTTTGTTGATGCAAATTTGAAGACACAAACTCTAGCTTGTTCTGGTGCTTAAATTTCTACTTGATTTTAACAACATATCGATAAGCAGCACCGAGTGATGCGATGTCTAGAAAATCCATTTCAGTTTGGATGTATCTGTGTAGAGCCCCATGGTATTTCAGAACCAAATTTTTCTTAGAGTATTTGATACCCATATTGGTGCACAAGGTATGAAAGGTATTGGTGAACTATGACACTTCTTGGCCCCTCTCTTGACACAATGTGGTCCATCTCATGTACCGGTATTCATAGTTTCCAACAAAGTAATATTGTTCCTAGAACACATCCACAAAAAAAAACCAAATGGGCTCGACCCCATATATTCTAGACTCCTCTATGGAAATTTTTTCCCAGTAATTTTCCCACCAATGTTTGACATGGAGGAGAGTCTTAAGGAGAGCAAAGGTGATCTTTTCCCTGTCGGAAAAATTATGAATAGAGAAATAACCTTCTAGCAGATTTAACCATTTGTCTAGGGCATCTGCATCTATCTATCCTTCAAATATGGGAATATCAAAATTATCTTGTACCTTGAAAGGCGAGGTTCCTCCAAAGTGGCCACTTTAGCGCCTTTTTTTATCGACAGGTGTTGAAGGATGTGGGAAAAATTCTCCATCATTTCGGCCCTCTGTCGCATGAGAGATTGCACAAGCAACAAATTAATAGAATCTTTTTCTCCATCATTTTTCTTTTCTTCCACCATGGAGGATTTCTTGGGCATGCGAGAGAGATTATCCTCAAGAGAGACAAGCTCTAGACCCAACTTGCTATACTCGGACCTCATCGGGGACATGCATTGAAAACGATCAAGAGAAACTTGTTCTGATACCATTGAACCAAATTATTTTCGGCACAAAATGAGAGCAGAGATATAATAAAGAAATGTACAGAGATATCTTAGAATCCAATAATATAACATAAATGTATCAAATATGCAACCATAAACACAGAGATGCAGTAATACACAATTTCTATTAATGAGTGAAAATGTTCAAAGACTGTAAAAATACAGAGTGAAAGACTCGGTTGAATGGTGGCAGCTTATCTCTGAGAAGAGATGTGACGGATACTCACATTCACAAGAAGATTATTATTATAATGAGGCTCCAAGGCATTTTTAACATAAAGAAAATAAAAAACCCTAACCCTGGAAGATGAAAATCCAACAGTTTTGTGGACCCCATTTTGGGTAGTTTGGTGTATCAACTTCCCAGGGGCGTAACTTTGGCATACGATCTCGGTTTGGGGCGCACGATAGCTCGTTGGAAAGGTATATTCAAGGATATTCATTTTGGGGGCTCAAATAGAGCCTTTGGTTATCATTGAGGTGTTCTATCCCAAAAAAAAAAACTTCATTTATGCCCTCAAAATGGCCTCAGAAGTTTAGGAACCGAAAAACTACTAAAAATAGTAAGTTGCCAGAAAATTGTTTTGATCAAATTGGAATAGGTGGGTGGCCATAGATATACACCTGGATCAATACTACAGATATCAAGAGTGGAAAAACAAATTATATGGAACCACAACACCAAAATTATACCTTTATTGATTGGAAACAATGTTCACTTGCTTCTTCGAGGGGGCTACCTCTAGCAGAGCAGAGCTCTATTACAATAATTCTCAAGACAAAAAAAA
>ML786729.1:387466-400797 GCA_009831015.1 Picea engelmannii | reverse complement strand
TGCTTCATGTAGATTTCTTCTTCCATATCCCCGTGTAGGAATGTTATCTTTACATCCACATGTTCCACTTCAATATCAAAAGCAACAACAATAGATCAAAGAAATCTAATAGACGTTAACTTGGAAACAGGAGAAAAAATCTCACCAAAGTCAATTCCCTCTACCTGGGAATAACCTTTTGCTACTAACCGAGCTTTGTATTTCTCCACCTTTCCTTCTTCATTAAACTTCTTCTTAAACAACCATTTGCTACCAACAAATTTTCTTCCAGCTGGAAAATCAACTATATCCCATGCTTCATTCTTATCCAAGGTATCCATTTCTTCAACCATGACCTTCTTCTATAGTTTACTATCCTCTGAATTCACTACTTCCCTGACAGTTCTGGGATCATCATCAGTAATAGATAAAGAAAAATTGGAACGAAAATTAGGTGGACTATACCTTTCTGGTTGCCTTCTTTCTCTCATTGATCTCCTCAATACTGGGGTATGAAGTTCTTATTCTTCTTCTTCTTCTTCTTCTTCTTCATCTTCTTTAGATGATTCAGATTTTGCATCATCCAACTCAAGCTCTATTTTCTCAGGTTCTTCTTGCCTTGGTAGGAATTCATGTATGGAAACATCTTTTACCTCTCTAAAAACAACATCCCGACTGTAAACAGTCTTCTTAGTTTGTGGGTTCCAAAGCTTATAACCTTTCACACCATATTTATAACCAATAAAGATACACTTTTTAGTTGTATTATCCATCTTACTCCTATTGTCCTTTGGAACATTTACATAAGCATCACAACCAAACACTCTAAGATGCTCAAGAGAGGGTTTCTTGCCAGTCCATACCTTGTGTGGAGTTTTATCATCCAACGTTGATGAGGGTGATCGATTGACCAGGTAACATGTTGTACCCACTGCATCTGCCCATAATTCCTGTCCTAACTCGACACCACTAAGCATGCTCCTTGATTTTTCCATCAGTGTAATGTTTATCATTTCTGCAACTCCATTCTGTTAAGGTGTGTATGTAGTAGTCTTCTTCCTTTCTATACCACACTTCTTACAGAATTATTCGAATTCATTTCCACAGAATTCTCCACCATTATATGTCCTCAATACCTTTATTTTCTTTTTTGTATGATTTTCTACCATAGCCTTAAACTCTTTAAATTTATCAAATACCTCAAATTTCTTTCTAAGAAAATAAATCCATGTGTTCCTTGAGAAATCATCTATGAATGAAACATAATACACAAGTTTACCTAAGGATGGAACAGGAACAGGTCCAAACACATCACTATTTATAAACTCTAACATCTCCTTTTCTCTTGTAGCACCAGATGGGAATCTTACTCGATTATGTTTACCATATATGCAATGTTCACAGAAATCAAAATCCAGAGTGCAATTAGACATACCTTCAACCATACCTTTAACGTGTAGTGTTCGAAGGCCCTTTTCTCCAATGTGCCCCAGTCTTTGATGCCACAACATGGTTTTCTTTTCAGGGATAGTTTTGGTCTTGTCTCCTTCATTTATCTACTCAGGGACAATAGAATTGTTACACCCATTAGTATAAGTGATTACCAAAAACTTGTACAGAGTTCCACACCGAACTTCCCTCATCAACACCATTTCCCCTTATACCATCTTGCAAGTGCCATTTCCCAATACATTATCCATTCCTGCATCATCCAACTTGCTTACAGATATTAGGCTCCTGGCTAGTTTTGGAATGTACAAAACCCCAGGGAGAGTTCTAATCCTTCCATCTTTTAGTAGCAACTTAACCCTTCCACGTCCCATGATTTTGTATGTTGATTCGTCTCCTAAGAATACATCACCACCATCGTATTTTTAATATTCACATAACCACTCCCTATGAGGAGTCATATGGTATGACGCACCTAAGTCGATCAACCATACATCACGGTCTGCATGTGTACCTGTAGATTCCAAGTAAACATCACATCCTTCTTCAGTGGAGGTTTTCACCTCTATGGAAGAGGTACTATCAGATCCCTTTGGTTTATCAACCTTCTTATACTTGCAGTCTTTCTTATAATGCCCTTTTTTACCACTTCCAACATTTCCTCAAAGATTTTCCTGGAGACTTAGATCTACTGTGGATTTAGATCTCCCCCCCCCCCTCGGAATACTTACCAGGATTCATGTATTGAGTAAGACCTCTTACAAATAAATAATTTGTGCTATGACCATCCATGATTTTCCACCTCATCTCTTCAAATAACAAGGATGCAACTACATCCTCATACTTCAATGTAGATTGAGTAGTACTACCAATTGCTACAACCAGATTATCCCAAGATTCTGGCAAAGAATATAACAAAGTAATACACTTATCTTCTTTTGAAATCGTAATATTAACAGAGACAAATTGACTTACTAGAGTGTTAAAGGCATTTAGATGTTCTTTCACAGAATCTCCATCTTCCATCCTAAGATAATACAACTTATTTCGAAGAAACAACTTGTTTACCAGGGAATTTGATTGATACAAATTCCCTAACTTATCCCATAGTTCCTTGGTTGTAGATTCTCCTGAGACATCCAACAACACCAAATATGACAGGCAGAGTCGAATAGTACTCCTTTCTCTTCTGTCCAACTTCTCCCAATCCTCCTTCGACATACCAGTAGGTGGTGTACTAGTAGTTTTTGTACTAGTAGGTTGTGTGTCAGTCGACTGTGTGTTAGTAGGCTACGTATTAGTAGGCTATGTACCAGGATCCACAACGATCCATTGTTCTTTTTCTTCAAGAAGGTCCTCCATCTTGAGCTTCCATAGCTCAAATATTTTACCATTGAACTTCTCTATCTCGATTCTAGAAGAGCTTGCCATTCCTCTTTCTACACTCAAATATAAACTGCAAAAGCTCCCATTAAACCTAGGTTTATCATAGACCCAAGATAAACTTGATCTATCAAGACCAAGCCAAACCCTCGGCAACAAAGGTGTCCCTTTGAAGCTAAAAATGAGATATGATACCACATGTAAGTTTTAAACTGTGAAGTAAAGCAATTCATATAGATTCTTAAGAAAAATGGAAATTAATCAATGGCTCATACACATAGTACACAGAAATTTATACCGGAAACCCTTAACCGAGAGAAAACCTTTCAACTCTTCATTGTATTAATTTCACCATTTACCATACAATATATACAATGTTTTTAGGTATTCTGTAGCTACCAAAACCCTAATCCCTTAATCCAGGATTAATTTAGAAAATTACTAAAAATAGAAAAAAAATGGCCAAAAAATATAACACACATGTCACACATGTGCCCACACACACACATGCAAAGAATATAAAACATACCCAACAAGTTTTGATGCAATGGATTAATGGAATGGGTTAATGTTGGCAGGTTGGTGTGTACTACGTAATTGAATGAGTAGAGGATGGAAGCGACGTGCATTTACTGCACGCCACTCCATACCTCTCCCACTGGTCGTCACCCTAGCTTGGATATTGTTCAATTGTTGTTTGTTGTGGTTAAGCTCCGATATTCGGACGAGGAAGGAACTGCTCGACCAAGATCGCATTTTTAAGGCAAATCTAGTTACAGGTATGTTTTTTTTGCCATCCATGAACTCACTCTGTTTATGAAATAGATGTTGGCTCGGTGATGTATTGGTTTGTGCTTTTCTTGAGGCAGGAAACTGTGTAAACTCTTGGTGTTTCTATGGAATGGTTGTTTGTGTGTTATTCATTGCAAA
This sequence comes from Picea engelmannii, assembly GCA_009831015.1. Taxonomy (NCBI): domain Eukaryota; kingdom Viridiplantae; phylum Streptophyta; class Pinopsida; order Pinales; family Pinaceae; genus Picea; species Picea engelmannii. The sequence goes on along the minus strand of ML786729.1, from coordinate 397,056 downwards.
TGGGAAAATTGATGGTTGAAGTCACAATTTCATTAACTTCTCTATGTGGTGGAAGCTGTGAAGGCTCTCTGTGTCTTTATGGTTTTTGTTGGAGGGTTTCATTCCATCTGGACTTGTTGGCTGCTCCTCACAGTCCTTGTAACCATACCTGGTCATATTTATTGTTATGGGGTTACTGTGTAATTTTTGAACCACCTTTGGGTCATTACGTATCGTTCTCCACCTAGTCGTGGGATCATTTTATCTTATTGGGTCTGCACAGTTGGTTGTGATGGCTATTATGCCAAGAGACTTTCCTTAGGGTGGGTTTCTATTACCTCATATCTGCATTTATATTAGCATTATTCGATTTTTTTGGGGAAAACCACAAGGGTTATGCCCATGTGTGTTCTCAGGGTTATTACTAGCCAGTAAGGAGACTTTTCTCATCTATTCATATTCTCTCCTACCTGGTGTGAACTGTCACCTTGTCATACAAGTTAATGGTTATATGGCATGTCTTTCCACCGTGTTGTTTCGAAGGGTTCTCACATGTTGTTGATATGGTCGACTCTGGTCTCCTTGTGTTTCAATGATCGAATGGACCCTTGACTATTTTCTTGTATTCATTTGTACCGAGCCCAATTTTGATTAACTCAACAGTCACACTCTGTAGGTTATCTGGTTGACTGTTATAGTTGTTGGGTAGTATTGCATGTGGGGTTTATTATTGGCTCATCCCTATTGATCAAATTAATTACAAAGTTGATGGAATAGTGTTGACAGTGGTTTTGATTAATGGTATTTTAGTGGTTTCATTATATATTATAACAGTTGAATCGATGGCTTAGCATGTTTTAATTGGTTGATTTGAGGAATCAAAATGGGCATACAATTGCTTCCTCCTTGCATTGTAACAATTAGATTGTTTATTCAACATTATTTTATCATTTGACATGTACAGTCACATAAATGTTCTTTGCATTTTGAGCGGTCTGTGTATTTCCTACAACATGGTATAAGTTGAAATGATGGTCGTTGTTACTGTGTGTTTAATTGTCCGATCATGATTATTGCAATTTAAGGTGTTGATAGTTGTGGCTTGGATGTCCATTGTGTATGTTTTAGGATATCGTGCATCGTATCCTTTTATTGCACCATCATATATGGGCACAATATTTTTAGTGATATGGTTTTATTGCAATTTAATTGTTAAAGTTGATTGAAGGAATGGAGTTAGACATGTTTTAAAAGAGCTTGTGTCTGTGTTTGATTTGAGGAATTAATTTATGGACAATGGTTAAGGTTTTGATGTTGAACGGAGTCGAATAAATTGACGGTGTGTTCATTGGGATTTTGTTTTGAATATTAAATGGAAGAAATAAGAGAAACAAAATTCTTATACGGGTTGTTTGTAGGGTATATTTATTTTCATTATGATAACACTGTGTTAATTTAAAGTGTTAAAGATTTAAATGTGGACAATGAAACAAGTTTAACACACAGATATGGTTAAATTGACCACAGTAATTGTTAATTGGAGCTGGGATACTAGTTTTGAATACATGATTGTTTTATGGATTACTTAATTAATTTTTCGAACAATATCCGCTCTTTTCCCCTACCATTATTTCACTTTTCGCTAATTATAATCCCCTCGCCTTCCCATATTCATTATCCACTTCCCGTTCCTAAAATTTAATTACAGCTAAAGGAAACTTTGTATTGTAACAGTTTATGATGGATTACAATGATTTGTTTTGTTCGCCCCCTGCTCATTGACAACTATTAAACAATTTGTATGGATTGGATTGCATGAGTCTGATATGTTGCTGAGCCAAATTTTATTTCATATGTTAAAAGGAGTTGTCATGTATGGTTGTTAAAGAAACTATTTGCTAATCATTTATGCATACAACAATGAGATTTTTTTGCAGAGGTAACTAAGGAAGAGGTAATTGGAACAGGGGCCCTAGAAGGCCACGATTTTCCATACACTTTGATGCAGACTCGCAAGAGTTAGGCCAGCTATTTCAAGCTGGGTTTTTTAATTGGATTGGGCAAGGAGTGGTCCAATCTAGGCCCGAAAGGCCTCCCTTCCAAGCCCCACAAGCCCTTGGTGTCCTCGTGCATCCTCATGTCTCACTACAGCCTAAATTTCCTGAGAACGACGGATGGAAAGAGATTGTCCATTTGACAATCTCCCAACATCGTTGTTGGCCTAACTTGTCTTTACCTTCTCCCCTGCCTATCAATCAAATTGTCCAAGATGCCCACCACTCACCAGTTCAATCTTCCTATGAAAGCAAAAAGGTTGAAAATTGAGGCTCACCATGCCCCTAACAAAGTAAAAGCCACTGCTGCCCCTTCCTCACACTCCAATATCTCTGATAAATCTGTGCCCTCCCACATGCATTTGAGGGACGATTGCTCTCATGTGATCAGAGAGCTTATTCCTAAAGGCTCCACACAGCCTAAGGCAAATTCATAGAGATCAGAAGGTGACAACAACAACAACAAGGGAAGGATTGCCTCCGAGAGTGGGAAATATGGATTTTAAGTTTTTTATTTACTAATTGTTGAGAATAGTTGACTTCTGAAATTTTTGACAACATGTTATTTTTGGATATATGAGTAATATATTTTGGAAATAATTTCAAATATCATTGAGATAAATTGTCAAATATGAATGTGGTGATGGGAGTCACAAGGAGGGATGTTTTTTTAATTTAACTAGTTGTGTTATGACTGTTAAAAGCAAAAGGGAGTCACAAGGGATCCCACCTACTAGTTATTATTTATTTAAAAAAACCTTTATTATGATTTATTACTTTTTCCCCTAACTAAAAAGTTGGTTGAGTTTTAATTAACTTAAATAAGGAAGTAGTTCAACTACTTGAACCAATTCTAATTTGCTTAAAGGCAAAAGGAAAGGGAGGAACAAGGGGAGAATAGAAGGAGAAGCATACTAAGGTTTGCTATTTGAGTTCTTGTTGAGATAATTCAGTTTTCATTCATCCCTTAATTAATTAGAAGCCTAATTATTTTTTATGATAGCAGGGTCCTATTGTAGACAACAAGATTCAGGGTTGAATTACATCATTCAGACACTTGTTTTTCAGAGGTATTGATCTATCTTTGATAGTCTGTGTAGACTTGTATGTTTATGAATTAGATTTCATGACTGACAAAGGATATTGTGTAGAGTCGAGTGGGAAAAAATCTTTGGAAAGTTGATCCAGATTTTAAAGTTTGGTTTTTTTTATTTTCTGTTGGAAGTCCTTTTGTATGCTTCATTAGGGACGTCTAAGTTTGACTTTGGTCCAAAATTCCTCAGGAAAATTTGTAAAGAGAATGATTCTTTGATGAATTGAATGAAATAAATGATTGCTTTATGTCTCATATGTTTTGATTATTGACTTGGTGTCTTTACTTCTATCTCTATATTTATTTCAGCATCAGTTATGTTCAGAAAAACACATAAATAATGAATTTTTCAGCAAGATTTTATTTATAAAAAAAACAGCCTAAGCACTTGTAAACAATACTTGTGAACTAGGATAACATTTTTGATGGCTATAAACGTAGGGTGATATTCCCGTCTATATTGCTTTAGCCAAGCAAGATATAAAATTGCTTTAGTAAGATCATTTCATATATTTTCCTCAACATTTATTTGGCGACCATACTGGGGAAATCTTTAATATCTCTCTGTTTATTTTTATGCTTGATTGGCATCGAATACATCTATTTTTTATGGTATTTATTCTTTGACTGTTTTATTTCTAAATGACTGTGCATGTTGGAAGGTAGCCCAATATTGAGCCCGGTCTTCAATATTGAGCTCGGTCTTCAAGATCAGACCAGCATTGCTTTGAATTTGTTCAACACCATTTTAGACACTGTCAATACTTGTGTTGAGCTTAATCATTCATGGGAAACAATTGAACGAGGTATTAGTGTCCAAGAACATTGGGAAGCTAGACGTAGACAACCTAGAAATCAATAGTAACCTTCTTGTTCCTTCATTTTTGGCCTTACTTTCATGTCCTTAGACTCTCATGTTTCTAGAAGAAGAAGAGGATTATCACCTGAAATTAATCCTATTGCTGAAATAGGAACAAGGAACGTTGTGTTATCAACCCAACAAAGTGATCTAAGGAGAACTTTGTTTGATTCTTCCAGATCGTCTTTCTCTCCCTCACCTATCATCCATAGGATGGCATCTAGTGGTGTGCTTCCTCCTTTCAATCTTCAGCTTTGTCAGTGATTGGTAGCTTATATAGCCACCATATCAATATCCAATATACCACAAATCCCACCAAAGTCATTAAAAAGTATGGGATTTTTCATTTTGAAGAAGACGCCACAACCACACTGTGGCATGTGTCATCTCCTCTTAACCTAGCACCTGCTACACATCCACTTCCTAAATTCAAAGAGCATCTCCCTAGGTTTTTGGGAAATAATATTGTCACTACAAACGAACACCTAGTGGCATTTTCTAATGCTTGTCACAACATAGGAGCCAATGACAACGATACTTGCATGTGCTTATTAGTCAATTCCTTGGAAGGAAAGGTCGCGATCGATTTCTTTGACCTTCCTCCTAATAATTTGTCTACTTGGGAGGAGTTAGTTTATTGGTTCAGATCCACCTATGGGCAATCTAAAATCCCAACTAAGTAGTTATGAGAGTACAATAACATCGCCTATAAGGATGGTGATACCATCAAGTCCTTTAACTTGTGTTTAACTAAGTTATACAGTCAAATCCTTGAACTCATTTGACCTCGGAACCAAGCCACTTTCATGCATTACTACAATGCATTACCTTCCCCCTATCGTCATAGGCTTGAGGAAAAAGACATTGATAACCTTGGTTCCACTCTGCATACTTGTTTAGAGTATGACGAACAGCTTGAAATAACAAGTCTTTCCCAGGGAGAATTGGTTAAACAGACAGACATATCTGCCCTCTTACAGCTAGTACAAGATATGCATAATTGTATGATATCATATGAGAAAAAGGGAACTATCTCCCCTCTCACCCCTAGAGATTCATACTCTTATGCACCCCCCATTATGAATCTCGTTGAAAATAATTTTCAGCCTAAAGCTATCTTTCCTCGAAGTTTGTGTAACATTTGTGAAGAACACCACAACGATGCCAAATGTGAGGTAAGGAAGAGTGTCAGTGATAAGATCTTTGGTAAAAGATCAGAAACTACCATCATTGTCCTAGATTTTGTAAATCCAGAAGATGTCCTGATCATCAATACTAGGAACAAATCCTACGCTCCCAAAGGAAAATATGATCCTCCCCGCAATTCTTCTATCCCAAGCTTATCATCACCAGCTTCTACAGTTCAGGTTCCCAAGGTTCCTGACAGTCAAAGAACAAATTCCCCTATACCCTCTTCCAAATACAATATTCTAAATCAATTGGCCAACATCAAAGCATATGCCACCCTCCTGGACATGGTTGTCGTGCATGAACAATAGAGGAATCTAAAACAATTCATGGAAGGAAAATATTTTGTTGTAGCCAACCTCTCTAAAGAGGTGAATGAAAAGGATTCGTCTCTAAATAAAGTAGGTGTACATAAATTTAGATACCCTGTAAAAAATCCCCATTTTTATATTTCTATAAAGATTATGGATAAAATCGCCCATTTTTGCCTCATTGATGGTGGTTCGGGCCCAAGTGTGATGTCAAAGATTATCATGGAAGATCTAGGCTTGCCTTGTACAAATGAAAACGCGAGAAGCATTCTCTCATATAATAGTCTACAACAAACGATTGTAGGTGAGATTAAATATGTGACCTTAGTTTTGTGCACACACCCTGAAATAAGGACAACCCTTAGTATTCAGGTAATTGATATGCCAATAAGCAATCACTCAATCATCTTGGGAAGATATTGGAAATATTTAACAGGTGGATACCTCTCACTCGACGGAACACATTTATCTGTTCCTTGAAATGGTAAAAACATTATAGTCCTTAGAGAGGGAAGGATTTCACCTTACATGGAGAGTGTCCCACAACCTAATGTAAACTATATCGAAAAGCACCTAGGAGTGTAGTCCATCTTTGTTGAGGATAACATTCCCTTGGAACAAATTGATTTAGATGATGGTATGTGGCACATGCACTTTGATGGTTCATGCTCTAATGAAGGTAACGAAGTTGGCATTATCTTGATTTCTCCTATAGGAAAAATCCATAACTTTTCTAATAGGTTGGAGTTTGATTACACGAACAATGTCATTGAATTCGAAGCTTTATTATTAGGCATTGAGAAAGCCTATAATCTTGGATGTGGTCACCTTTCAATTTTTGGAGATTCTGAGCTTGTTGTGAACCTTGTACAAAAAATGTAATCTCCTAGAAACAAGTTGATGAAACAATACACCCAAATTGTTTGGGCACTTATCTCGAACCTATTATCTTTCAACATCACTCATGTTAAGAGGGAATTGAACTCAATGGCAGATCGGTTAGCTATTTTTGCAACCTCTTCTAATTAGGAACTTATGCCACATATACCTGATTGTAATTTTCAATCTCTATAGCGTCCACATATCCCTAACAATATAGAATCTTGGCAGGTCTTCCCTAGCGATGAGAGCATCTATGCTTTCATTCAAAATGAACCCTATAAGCCCAAGGAAATCATATCCATAGAATATAACAAGATTCTTAAAGGCTTGAATCTTCTAGAGAGTTCATTCTCATCGAGTGATGTAGGCAATAAAGAGAAACACAAAGAAGAGGAGTCGAAAAGGAAGGTGGGTGAAACCATCTCCTTGAACATTGGGACACCCGAGTCTCCAAAGAATGTTAAAATATGTGCCCAATGTTCTGATGAAGAGAAAATGAAGTTTGTCGAGCTACTTTGTGAATTTCAGGATGTTTTTGCTTGGTCTTATGAGGATCTTCATGGTTTTGATCCTGGTCTTATACAACATGCCATCCCCATCAAGGAAGGCATAAAACCAGTTATTCAAAAACAAATACCTATCAACCCTGCACTGGAAGCAATTATTCGAAAGGAGTTGGAAAAACTCTTGAAGGTTGGAATCATCTTTCCGGTCAAGTATTCTAAATGGGTTTCAAATTTGGTCCATGTTCGGAAATTGACTGGTCAGATCAGATTATGCATCAATTTTTGTGCATTAAATCGGGCCAGTATAAAATATCACTTTATTCTCCCTAACATGGAAATGATTTTGCAGCAAGTTGCATGGTCACAAATGATGTCCTTACTTGACGGTTTTTCCAATTACAATCAAATCAAGGTAAAAAGGGAAGATAAATATAAAACCACCTTTATTACTTGTTGGGGTATGTTTTCTTATGAACGCATGCCTTTTGGATTATCTAATGCAGGTGTCACTTTTCAAAGAGTTGTGCAAATAGATTTTAACGATTTGATCGGCAAGATCATTCAGATCTATGATCCGGATTTATGTAGGAACACAATGAAATACAGAAATACACATAAATGCAGAGATACAGTGGAAATAAGACTTCATTTCATTAATAACAAATGACTGACAAATGCTTACAGATAGAATGGAAATAAACTAGCTAGGGCGTTGGTAGCTTATCTCTGAGAAGAGATGTGGAGGCTACTGGCCTCTGAACTGCCTCTTACAATGAGGCTCGATGACCTATATATTACTGAGAAACAATGGAAAACCCTAAACATCCAAAAACCTAACCCTAGGAGATGAAACGGCAGAATATGGGCCCCGTTGGGGTAAATTGGTACATCAATTTCCTAGGGTCGTAACTTTGGCATATTATCTTCGTTTGACGCACATGATACATCGTTAGAAAGATCTATCTGAGAAATACATTGCTGACAACAAATATCGAGTCCAAAACGGACTCATATTCGTTAGATCATTCATGCCCAAAAAACGTCATTTAGGGCCTCAAAACAGCTTCGAAAGTTCAAGACCCGAAGAACTGCTAAAAATAGTAAATTGTGCTACAGTTAAGGAAACTGAAAAACTGAAAGAAACAATGGTGCGGGTCCAAGTGGAATAGGTGGGTGGCCACCAATATCCACCTGGATCTGTCCTCCCCCCTTAGGAAGCAATGGTCCCCATTGCATTGAGTTCCTCCATGAGATGAGGAAACTTCTGTTGAACTTGGTCCCTGGTGAGCCACTTGCCCTGTTGAAGGAGTTGGCCTGCTTTGACAACTCGATATAGTTGGATCCTCTGTTGGCAGGTGTTCTTGATCTGTGTGTCCATAATTCGATCAATTGTGGCTTGTTCCATGCAATCTGGGTTTAACTCTGTTGGTGTGAGTTGTTATGCCATGTCGGATGTGTCTAGTAGAGGTGGAAAGTACGGTTGAAGGCGGTCCACATTGAATATTGGGTGCAGACCAAGGAATGATGGAATACCAAGCTCAAAGGCATTGTCCCCTATAGCCTTGGTGATGGTGTATGGCCCATATCGGAGCGGGTGAATCTTGCGATAGGGTCCAGCGAGGCGCTCCTTTTGCAAATGTAGCCACACTTTGTCGCCCACCTGGAAGTTGTGTGGCACCCGATGTTGATCATGTCGTTGTTTGTACTTAGCATTGACTTTGTCCAAGATTTCATGAACTTGTTGGCGGATGTGTTGAATGCACTCAATGAAGTTGTTTGCCTTCTTAGCCTCAGACTGGACATGCGCTGAATCTACCTGAGTAGCGGCAAATGGCATGGCTACGTCAATGGGACATAGTGGCTGGAATCCCAAGCCTACTTGAAAGGGGTTGTGGCTGGTTGAGCTATGGAGAGCCCGGTTGTAGCTATGTTGTACATAGGGGAGGCTCTCATCCCATGTGTGTGGATGCTTTGAGTTGTACATGCGCAAAATGTGTACAATCATCCGGTTGACGACCTCTATCTAGCCATCAGTTTGCGGATGGAAAGTTGTGGACTTGGTGAGCTTGGTGTCCAGCATCGACCAGAGGCTGGACCAAAATGTACTGAGGAATCTACTGTCCTGATCTGAGATGATAGACTATGGGATCCCAAAGTGTACCCACACTCGTTCAAAGAAGAGTTTAGCAGTGGCTTCTGCTGTGATATTCTTTTTGCAAGCCATCATAATGGACATCTTCAAGAATCGGTCGACGACCACAAAAACACAGTCATTGCCATGCTTAGTAGAAGGAAGGCCCGACATGTAATCCATAGAGATGGATTCCCAAGGTTGAATGGGGGTAGGAAGCGAAGTATAGAGGCCTTTCTTCTTGATGGTCGGTTTGGCAATGGCGCAAGCAATGCGGGACTTGATGTACTTCCCGACATCCTGTCGAAGGTTCGGCCAATAGAAATAATTTTGCAGTACTGCCATGGTTTTCTTGACCCTGAAATGCCCAGTGAACCGACTGTAGTGTGCCTCCCAAATAATCTTGGCACGCTCACTTGAAAGGTGTCCCAGGTGACAAAGCAGGGCATCCTGGAGGTGAAAATTGGGAACTTGCTTACCCTCCAAGAGTGTATTGTATGTGTGGCCAAATTATGGATCACTTGTGTAGAGAAGCGACCAATCGGAAGTCTCGTGCCCACAAGAGTTGAGCACAGTGGTTAGCGCCA
>ML786729.1:302179-383542 GCA_009831015.1 Picea engelmannii | reverse complement strand
TGGGAAATTTATGTGGTGTATAAGGAGGTTTCCCCCTCGAAGAGGCTTATTATCTGAAATTTTCTCTTTTTCAAGGCATTGAGTACTTATTCTGAGGTTTTTCTATGCTATCTTGATATTTGGTTCTTAACACATTTCATCAATGATATACCATATCATGCCATACACCATGTACCAAAAGATATTCTAAAAAAGTAATACCAATGGTGTACCTCAACCAAGTACCATAATCACCAAGAGATGGATCCTATCCATGTGTTATCATATACCAAGTATATAACTTAACAATGTGTCAATATCAATGGTAGACCTCTAAACGACAACCAAATGTCCAACGATCTCGCCCAAATTTCTAGGGCTTCCATACTTCTCCAAGGGTTGACATAAATCTCTAAGATCATTCTCTAAGGGTTGACATCAATCTCTAAGATCATTCTCCAAGGGTTGACATCAATGACAACCAACTGTCCAAACCAACTTTCCAATAAAACAATGAACAAGATTATGATGGAAATTCTTAGTGGTGTCAGGTTATGACATAAATTATGGGCAGAGGGAGTGGGTACTACATGCTACATGGTCAATATATAACCTTCATCAACATTGGATGACAAGACTCCACACGAGGTATGGACTGGTAAGAAACCCTCTCATACATCTTAGGGTATTTGGTTGTGATGCATGTTGACGATAAAAATCGCAACGAGGATTTCGCCTGAAAAGTATTGCTAAAAGCCTATTATTTATAAGCTAATGATATATATAATACTAGTAGGTGGGACCCCTTGTAGATTGGAGGATCAAAGATAATCTTGTGACACATTTTTTTCTACTGTTTGATGATGCTTACAAGGTTCTACATGATTGATGGTGAAATGTTGGTTCTATTTGCAAAAAATGGATGATGGATAATGCATGTTATGTGTTGGTTTTGTTACTCTAAACTCCAAATTCCATGTCATGATGGTTTATGTCAGTTGTTACTACAATTCTATTGGCGCCATGATTTACTACATGTTACACATGCACAAGACATATGTTAGTCATAACAAGAAATAAAAGAAATATGAATAAAATCCAAAAGGATGAAACTAAACTATGCCATACCATGTTATACTATATGAAATTGAAATTAAGGAAATGGGTGTTAGTCCTAAATAGCAATGTTTGTGGCTATATTATTATTTGAGTTATATGGAGCGCATGTGATATATGTTATGGTTTTGGGTATTGGATAGTATGGATTGGGTGGCGCATTTGGAAAGCAATGGATGTTGGTTTTGTAAGTTTTAAACCTGTGAAGTAAATCAATGCATATAGATTCTTAAGCAAAATAGAAATTAATCAATGGATCATACACATAGTACACAGAGATTTATACTGGAAACCCTTAACCGTGAGAAAACCTTTCAACTCTTCATTGTATTAATTTCACCATTTACCATACAATATATACAGAGTTTTTAGGTATTTCGTAGCTACCAAAACCCTAATCCCTTAATCCGGGATTAATTTAGAAAATTGCTAAAAATATAAAAATCCGCTAAAAATAGCAAAAAACGCCCAAAAAAGTTAACACACACACGTCCACACACACACATGCAAAGAATATAACACATACCCAACATTCTCCCACTTTTTTTTTTCTTTGCATCTAGGGGTCCACAAGATTATATAGTCAACAATCCAGGTAAGCAATGGCCATTGTTACTTTACACCAGGAGAACTTTTTTGTGCTCACAGACTTTGTCAATGAATTTGCAACATTATTCAAAGTGTCAACCTTTTCTAGCAACACCTTTTTTTCTTCAACCATGTCTCTCACAAAGTGATACTGAACATCAATATGCTTTGTCTTTGAATAATAAGTGAGGTTCTTTGCCAAGAATATTGCACTCTAAATGTCACAATCTAATCTCATTGCTTGTTGTACCAACCCAATACCTTAACACAATATTTGTAACCATACTACTCCCTTGCTTGCATGAGTGGTTGCCATGTATTCATATTCTGTAGTTGAGAGTGCCACTACAACCTGTTTTTTGCTCATCCAATTGATTGCTCCTCCAAATAGGTTAAACACATACCCACTTGTAGATCTTCTGCGATCCATATCTCTAACCCAGTCTACATAAAAAAAAACCATGTATGTCCACCACTCTATCCAATCTTGGTCTTCCTTGGTAGCACAATCCATAACTGGTAGTTCCACGAAGATACCTGAAGACCCTCTTTACTATTGTCCAATGCTCCTTCCCTGGTTTTGACATATACCTACTCAAAACTCCCAATGCATGTGCAATGTCTGGTCTAGTACAGACCATTACATACCTCAAACTATAAACTAAACTGGCATACAAAACATGGGACATGTCCTCTTCTTCTTCCTCTGTCTTGGGACACTGATCTTCATATAACTTTACACCTATAGGAATAGGAACCTTGACTAGTTTACTTCCATGCATATTAAACCTCTGCAATATTGTCTCAACATATTTTCTCTGATTCAACCAGATTTTCTTGTTTGCACGATCTCTTTTAATCTCCATTCCCGGAATGAAGTTAGCAGCACCAAGATCATTCATGTCAAATTTGGAGGATAGTTGTGATTTCACCTCCTTGATAACATCCATGTTATTTCCTACCAGCAACATGTCATCAACATACAACACTACATAAATGAAGTGATTACCAACCTACTTGGAATATACACAGTGATCAACCCTGCTTCTCACAAATCCCAATCCAAGGATGTATGTGTCAAACTTTTGGTACCACATCCTAGGTGATTGCTTCAGACCATATAGTGACTTCTTTAGCTTGCAAACCAACTCTTTATTTCCCTTCACTACAAAGCCTTATAGCTGCTTCATGTAGATTTCTTCTTCCATATCCCCGTGTAGGAATGTTATCTTTACATCCACATGTTCCACTTCAATATCAAAAGCAACAACAATAGATCAAAGAAATCTAATAGACGTTAACTTGGAAACAGGAGAAAAAATCTCACCAAAGTCAATTCCCTCTACCTGGGAATAACCTTTTGCTACTAACCGAGCTTTGTATTTCTCCACCTTTCCTTCTTCATTAAACTTCTTCTTAAACAACCATTTGCTACCAACAAATTTTCTTCCAGCTGGAAAATCAACTATATCCCATGCTTCATTCTTATCCAAGGTATCCATTTCTTCAACCATGACCTTCTTCTATAGTTTACTATCCTCTGAATTCACTACTTCCCTGACAGTTCTGGGATCATCATCAGTAATAGATAAAGAAAAATTGGAACGAAAATTAGGTGGACTATACCTTTCTGGTTGCCTTCTTTCTCTCATTGATCTCCTCAATACTGGGGTATGAAGTTCTTATTCTTCTTCTTCTTCTTCTTCTTCTTCATCTTCTTTAGATGATTCAGATTTTGCATCATCCAACTCAAGCTCTATTTTCTCAGGTTCTTCTTGCCTTGGTAGGAATTCATGTATGGAAACATCTTTTACCTCTCTAAAAACAACATCCCGACTGTAAACAGTCTTCTTAGTTTGTGGGTTCCAAAGCTTATAACCTTTCACACCATATTTATAACCAATAAAGATACACTTTTTAGTTGTATTATCCATCTTACTCCTATTGTCCTTTGGAACATTTACATAAGCATCACAACCAAACACTCTAAGATGCTCAAGAGAGGGTTTCTTGCCAGTCCATACCTTGTGTGGAGTTTTATCATCCAACGTTGATGAGGGTGATCGATTGACCAGGTAACATGTTGTACCCACTGCATCTGCCCATAATTCCTGTCCTAACTCGACACCACTAAGCATGCTCCTTGATTTTTCCATCAGTGTAATGTTTATCATTTCTGCAACTCCATTCTGTTAAGGTGTGTATGTAGTAGTCTTCTTCCTTTCTATACCACACTTCTTACAGAATTATTCGAATTCATTTCCACAGAATTCTCCACCATTATATGTCCTCAATACCTTTATTTTCTTTTTTGTATGATTTTCTACCATAGCCTTAAACTCTTTAAATTTATCAAATACCTCAAATTTCTTTCTAAGAAAATAAATCCATGTGTTCCTTGAGAAATCATCTATGAATGAAACATAATACACAAGTTTACCTAAGGATGGAACAGGAACAGGTCCAAACACATCACTATTTATAAACTCTAACATCTCCTTTTCTCTTGTAGCACCAGATGGGAATCTTACTCGATTATGTTTACCATATATGCAATGTTCACAGAAATCAAAATCCAGAGTGCAATTAGACATACCTTCAACCATACCTTTAACGTGTAGTGTTCGAAGGCCCTTTTCTCCAATGTGCCCCAGTCTTTGATGCCACAACATGGTTTTCTTTTCAGGGATAGTTTTGGTCTTGTCTCCTTCATTTATCTACTCAGGGACAATAGAATTGTTACACCCATTAGTATAAGTGATTACCAAAAACTTGTACAGAGTTCCACACCGAACTTCCCTCATCAACACCATTTCCCCTTATACCATCTTGCAAGTGCCATTTCCCAATACATTATCCATTCCTGCATCATCCAACTTGCTTACAGATATTAGGCTCCTGGCTAGTTTTGGAATGTACAAAACCCCAGGGAGAGTTCTAATCCTTCCATCTTTTAGTAGCAACTTAACCCTTCCACGTCCCATGATTTTGTATGTTGATTCGTCTCCTAAGAATACATCACCACCATCGTATTTTTAATATTCACATAACCACTCCCTATGAGGAGTCATATGGTATGACGCACCTAAGTCGATCAACCATACATCACGGTCTGCATGTGTACCTGTAGATTCCAAGTAAACATCACATCCTTCTTCAGTGGAGGTTTTCACCTCTATGGAAGAGGTACTATCAGATCCCTTTGGTTTATCAACCTTCTTATACTTGCAGTCTTTCTTATAATGCCCTTTTTTACCACTTCCAACATTTCCTCAAAGATTTTCCTGGAGACTTAGATCTACTGTGGATTTAGATCTCCCCCCCCCCCTCGGAATACTTACCAGGATTCATGTATTGAGTAAGACCTCTTACAAATAAATAATTTGTGCTATGACCATCCATGATTTTCCACCTCATCTCTTCAAATAACAAGGATGCAACTACATCCTCATACTTCAATGTAGATTGAGTAGTACTACCAATTGCTACAACCAGATTATCCCAAGATTCTGGCAAAGAATATAACAAAGTAATACACTTATCTTCTTTTGAAATCGTAATATTAACAGAGACAAATTGACTTACTAGAGTGTTAAAGGCATTTAGATGTTCTTTCACAGAATCTCCATCTTCCATCCTAAGATAATACAACTTATTTCGAAGAAACAACTTGTTTACCAGGGAATTTGATTGATACAAATTCCCTAACTTATCCCATAGTTCCTTGGTTGTAGATTCTCCTGAGACATCCAACAACACCAAATATGACAGGCAGAGTCGAATAGTACTCCTTTCTCTTCTGTCCAACTTCTCCCAATCCTCCTTCGACATACCAGTAGGTGGTGTACTAGTAGTTTTTGTACTAGTAGGTTGTGTGTCAGTCGACTGTGTGTTAGTAGGCTACGTATTAGTAGGCTATGTACCAGGATCCACAACGATCCATTGTTCTTTTTCTTCAAGAAGGTCCTCCATCTTGAGCTTCCATAGCTCAAATATTTTACCATTGAACTTCTCTATCTCGATTCTAGAAGAGCTTGCCATTCCTCTTTCTACACTCAAATATAAACTGCAAAAGCTCCCATTAAACCTAGGTTTATCATAGACCCAAGATAAACTTGATCTATCAAGACCAAGCCAAACCCTCGGCAACAAAGGTGTCCCTTTGAAGCTAAAAATGAGATATGATACCACATGTAAGTTTTAAACTGTGAAGTAAAGCAATTCATATAGATTCTTAAGAAAAATGGAAATTAATCAATGGCTCATACACATAGTACACAGAAATTTATACCGGAAACCCTTAACCGAGAGAAAACCTTTCAACTCTTCATTGTATTAATTTCACCATTTACCATACAATATATACAATGTTTTTAGGTATTCTGTAGCTACCAAAACCCTAATCCCTTAATCCAGGATTAATTTAGAAAATTACTAAAAATAGAAAAAAAATGGCCAAAAAATATAACACACATGTCACACATGTGCCCACACACACACATGCAAAGAATATAAAACATACCCAACAAGTTTTGATGCAATGGATTAATGGAATGGGTTAATGTTGGCAGGTTGGTGTGTACTACGTAATTGAATGAGTAGAGGATGGAAGCGACGTGCATTTACTGCACGCCACTCCATACCTCTCCCACTGGTCGTCACCCTAGCTTGGATATTGTTCAATTGTTGTTTGTTGTGGTTAAGCTCCGATATTCGGACGAGGAAGGAACTGCTCGACCAAGATCGCATTTTTAAGGCAAATCTAGTTACAGGTATGTTTTTTTTGCCATCCATGAACTCACTCTGTTTATGAAATAGATGTTGGCTCGGTGATGTATTGGTTTGTGCTTTTCTTGAGGCAGGAAACTGTGTAAACTCTTGGTGTTTCTATGGAATGGTTGTTTGTGTGTTATTCATTGCAAATGGGAAAATTGATGGTTGAAGTCACAATTTCATTAACTTCTCTATGTGGTGGAAGCTGTGAAGGCTCTCTGTGTCTTTATGGTTTTTGTTGGAGGGTTTCATTCCATCTGGACTTGTTGGCTGCTCCTCACAGTCCTTGTAACCATACCTGGTCATATTTATTGTTATGGGGTTACTGTGTAATTTTTGAACCACCTTTGGGTCATTACGTATCGTTCTCCACCTAGTCGTGGGATCATTTTATCTTATTGGGTCTGCACAGTTGGTTGTGATGGCTATTATGCCAAGAGACTTTCCTTAGGGTGGGTTTCTATTACCTCATATCTGCATTTATATTAGCATTATTCGATTTTTTTGGGGAAAACCACAAGGGTTATGCCCATGTGTGTTCTCAGGGTTATTACTAGCCAGTAAGGAGACTTTTCTCATCTATTCATATTCTCTCCTACCTGGTGTGAACTGTCACCTTGTCATACAAGTTAATGGTTATATGGCATGTCTTTCCACCGTGTTGTTTCGAAGGGTTCTCACATGTTGTTGATATGGTCGACTCTGGTCTCCTTGTGTTTCAATGATCGAATGGACCCTTGACTATTTTCTTGTATTCATTTGTACCGAGCCCAATTTTGATTAACTCAACAGTCACACTCTGTAGGTTATCTGGTTGACTGTTATAGTTGTTGGGTAGTATTGCATGTGGGGTTTATTATTGGCTCATCCCTATTGATCAAATTAATTACAAAGTTGATGGAATAGTGTTGACAGTGGTTTTGATTAATGGTATTTTAGTGGTTTCATTATATATTATAACAGTTGAATCGATGGCTTAGCATGTTTTAATTGGTTGATTTGAGGAATCAAAATGGGCATACAATTGCTTCCTCCTTGCATTGTAACAATTAGATTGTTTATTCAACATTATTTTATCATTTGACATGTACAGTCACATAAATGTTCTTTGCATTTTGAGCGGTCTGTGTATTTCCTACAACATGGTATAAGTTGAAATGATGGTCGTTGTTACTGTGTGTTTAATTGTCCGATCATGATTATTGCAATTTAAGGTGTTGATAGTTGTGGCTTGGATGTCCATTGTGTATGTTTTAGGATATCGTGCATCGTATCCTTTTATTGCACCATCATATATGGGCACAATATTTTTAGTGATATGGTTTTATTGCAATTTAATTGTTAAAGTTGATTGAAGGAATGGAGTTAGACATGTTTTAAAAGAGCTTGTGTCTGTGTTTGATTTGAGGAATTAATTTATGGACAATGGTTAAGGTTTTGATGTTGAACGGAGTCGAATAAATTGACGGTGTGTTCATTGGGATTTTGTTTTGAATATTAAATGGAAGAAATAAGAGAAACAAAATTCTTATACGGGTTGTTTGTAGGGTATATTTATTTTCATTATGATAACACTGTGTTAATTTAAAGTGTTAAAGATTTAAATGTGGACAATGAAACAAGTTTAACACACAGATATGGTTAAATTGACCACAGTAATTGTTAATTGGAGCTGGGATACTAGTTTTGAATACATGATTGTTTTATGGATTACTTAATTAATTTTTCGAACAATATCCGCTCTTTTCCCCTACCATTATTTCACTTTTCGCTAATTATAATCCCCTCGCCTTCCCATATTCATTATCCACTTCCCGTTCCTAAAATTTAATTACAGCTAAAGGAAACTTTGTATTGTAACAGTTTATGATGGATTACAATGATTTGTTTTGTTCGCCCCCTGCTCATTGACAACTATTAAACAATTTGTATGGATTGGATTGCATGAGTCTGATATGTTGCTGAGCCAAATTTTATTTCATATGTTAAAAGGAGTTGTCATGTATGGTTGTTAAAGAAACTATTTGCTAATCATTTATGCATACAACAATGAGATTTTTTTGCAGAGGTAACTAAGGAAGAGGTAATTGGAACAGGGGCCCTAGAAGGCCACGATTTTCCATACACTTTGATGCAGACTCGCAAGAGTTAGGCCAGCTATTTCAAGCTGGGTTTTTTAATTGGATTGGGCAAGGAGTGGTCCAATCTAGGCCCGAAAGGCCTCCCTTCCAAGCCCCACAAGCCCTTGGTGTCCTCGTGCATCCTCATGTCTCACTACAGCCTAAATTTCCTGAGAACGACGGATGGAAAGAGATTGTCCATTTGACAATCTCCCAACATCGTTGTTGGCCTAACTTGTCTTTACCTTCTCCCCTGCCTATCAATCAAATTGTCCAAGATGCCCACCACTCACCAGTTCAATCTTCCTATGAAAGCAAAAAGGTTGAAAATTGAGGCTCACCATGCCCCTAACAAAGTAAAAGCCACTGCTGCCCCTTCCTCACACTCCAATATCTCTGATAAATCTGTGCCCTCCCACATGCATTTGAGGGACGATTGCTCTCATGTGATCAGAGAGCTTATTCCTAAAGGCTCCACACAGCCTAAGGCAAATTCATAGAGATCAGAAGGTGACAACAACAACAACAAGGGAAGGATTGCCTCCGAGAGTGGGAAATATGGATTTTAAGTTTTTTATTTACTAATTGTTGAGAATAGTTGACTTCTGAAATTTTTGACAACATGTTATTTTTGGATATATGAGTAATATATTTTGGAAATAATTTCAAATATCATTGAGATAAATTGTCAAATATGAATGTGGTGATGGGAGTCACAAGGAGGGATGTTTTTTTAATTTAACTAGTTGTGTTATGACTGTTAAAAGCAAAAGGGAGTCACAAGGGATCCCACCTACTAGTTATTATTTATTTAAAAAAACCTTTATTATGATTTATTACTTTTTCCCCTAACTAAAAAGTTGGTTGAGTTTTAATTAACTTAAATAAGGAAGTAGTTCAACTACTTGAACCAATTCTAATTTGCTTAAAGGCAAAAGGAAAGGGAGGAACAAGGGGAGAATAGAAGGAGAAGCATACTAAGGTTTGCTATTTGAGTTCTTGTTGAGATAATTCAGTTTTCATTCATCCCTTAATTAATTAGAAGCCTAATTATTTTTTATGATAGCAGGGTCCTATTGTAGACAACAAGATTCAGGGTTGAATTACATCATTCAGACACTTGTTTTTCAGAGGTATTGATCTATCTTTGATAGTCTGTGTAGACTTGTATGTTTATGAATTAGATTTCATGACTGACAAAGGATATTGTGTAGAGTCGAGTGGGAAAAAATCTTTGGAAAGTTGATCCAGATTTTAAAGTTTGGTTTTTTTTATTTTCTGTTGGAAGTCCTTTTGTATGCTTCATTAGGGACGTCTAAGTTTGACTTTGGTCCAAAATTCCTCAGGAAAATTTGTAAAGAGAATGATTCTTTGATGAATTGAATGAAATAAATGATTGCTTTATGTCTCATATGTTTTGATTATTGACTTGGTGTCTTTACTTCTATCTCTATATTTATTTCAGCATCAGTTATGTTCAGAAAAACACATAAATAATGAATTTTTCAGCAAGATTTTATTTATAAAAAAAACAGCCTAAGCACTTGTAAACAATACTTGTGAACTAGGATAACATTTTTGATGGCTATAAACGTAGGGTGATATTCCCGTCTATATTGCTTTAGCCAAGCAAGATATAAAATTGCTTTAGTAAGATCATTTCATATATTTTCCTCAACATTTATTTGGCGACCATACTGGGGAAATCTTTAATATCTCTCTGTTTATTTTTATGCTTGATTGGCATCGAATACATCTATTTTTTATGGTATTTATTCTTTGACTGTTTTATTTCTAAATGACTGTGCATGTTGGAAGGTAGCCCAATATTGAGCCCGGTCTTCAATATTGAGCTCGGTCTTCAAGATCAGACCAGCATTGCTTTGAATTTGTTCAACACCATTTTAGACACTGTCAATACTTGTGTTGAGCTTAATCATTCATGGGAAACAATTGAACGAGGTATTAGTGTCCAAGAACATTGGGAAGCTAGACGTAGACAACCTAGAAATCAATAGTAACCTTCTTGTTCCTTCATTTTTGGCCTTACTTTCATGTCCTTAGACTCTCATGTTTCTAGAAGAAGAAGAGGATTATCACCTGAAATTAATCCTATTGCTGAAATAGGAACAAGGAACGTTGTGTTATCAACCCAACAAAGTGATCTAAGGAGAACTTTGTTTGATTCTTCCAGATCGTCTTTCTCTCCCTCACCTATCATCCATAGGATGGCATCTAGTGGTGTGCTTCCTCCTTTCAATCTTCAGCTTTGTCAGTGATTGGTAGCTTATATAGCCACCATATCAATATCCAATATACCACAAATCCCACCAAAGTCATTAAAAAGTATGGGATTTTTCATTTTGAAGAAGACGCCACAACCACACTGTGGCATGTGTCATCTCCTCTTAACCTAGCACCTGCTACACATCCACTTCCTAAATTCAAAGAGCATCTCCCTAGGTTTTTGGGAAATAATATTGTCACTACAAACGAACACCTAGTGGCATTTTCTAATGCTTGTCACAACATAGGAGCCAATGACAACGATACTTGCATGTGCTTATTAGTCAATTCCTTGGAAGGAAAGGTCGCGATCGATTTCTTTGACCTTCCTCCTAATAATTTGTCTACTTGGGAGGAGTTAGTTTATTGGTTCAGATCCACCTATGGGCAATCTAAAATCCCAACTAAGTAGTTATGAGAGTACAATAACATCGCCTATAAGGATGGTGATACCATCAAGTCCTTTAACTTGTGTTTAACTAAGTTATACAGTCAAATCCTTGAACTCATTTGACCTCGGAACCAAGCCACTTTCATGCATTACTACAATGCATTACCTTCCCCCTATCGTCATAGGCTTGAGGAAAAAGACATTGATAACCTTGGTTCCACTCTGCATACTTGTTTAGAGTATGACGAACAGCTTGAAATAACAAGTCTTTCCCAGGGAGAATTGGTTAAACAGACAGACATATCTGCCCTCTTACAGCTAGTACAAGATATGCATAATTGTATGATATCATATGAGAAAAAGGGAACTATCTCCCCTCTCACCCCTAGAGATTCATACTCTTATGCACCCCCCATTATGAATCTCGTTGAAAATAATTTTCAGCCTAAAGCTATCTTTCCTCGAAGTTTGTGTAACATTTGTGAAGAACACCACAACGATGCCAAATGTGAGGTAAGGAAGAGTGTCAGTGATAAGATCTTTGGTAAAAGATCAGAAACTACCATCATTGTCCTAGATTTTGTAAATCCAGAAGATGTCCTGATCATCAATACTAGGAACAAATCCTACGCTCCCAAAGGAAAATATGATCCTCCCCGCAATTCTTCTATCCCAAGCTTATCATCACCAGCTTCTACAGTTCAGGTTCCCAAGGTTCCTGACAGTCAAAGAACAAATTCCCCTATACCCTCTTCCAAATACAATATTCTAAATCAATTGGCCAACATCAAAGCATATGCCACCCTCCTGGACATGGTTGTCGTGCATGAACAATAGAGGAATCTAAAACAATTCATGGAAGGAAAATATTTTGTTGTAGCCAACCTCTCTAAAGAGGTGAATGAAAAGGATTCGTCTCTAAATAAAGTAGGTGTACATAAATTTAGATACCCTGTAAAAAATCCCCATTTTTATATTTCTATAAAGATTATGGATAAAATCGCCCATTTTTGCCTCATTGATGGTGGTTCGGGCCCAAGTGTGATGTCAAAGATTATCATGGAAGATCTAGGCTTGCCTTGTACAAATGAAAACGCGAGAAGCATTCTCTCATATAATAGTCTACAACAAACGATTGTAGGTGAGATTAAATATGTGACCTTAGTTTTGTGCACACACCCTGAAATAAGGACAACCCTTAGTATTCAGGTAATTGATATGCCAATAAGCAATCACTCAATCATCTTGGGAAGATATTGGAAATATTTAACAGGTGGATACCTCTCACTCGACGGAACACATTTATCTGTTCCTTGAAATGGTAAAAACATTATAGTCCTTAGAGAGGGAAGGATTTCACCTTACATGGAGAGTGTCCCACAACCTAATGTAAACTATATCGAAAAGCACCTAGGAGTGTAGTCCATCTTTGTTGAGGATAACATTCCCTTGGAACAAATTGATTTAGATGATGGTATGTGGCACATGCACTTTGATGGTTCATGCTCTAATGAAGGTAACGAAGTTGGCATTATCTTGATTTCTCCTATAGGAAAAATCCATAACTTTTCTAATAGGTTGGAGTTTGATTACACGAACAATGTCATTGAATTCGAAGCTTTATTATTAGGCATTGAGAAAGCCTATAATCTTGGATGTGGTCACCTTTCAATTTTTGGAGATTCTGAGCTTGTTGTGAACCTTGTACAAAAAATGTAATCTCCTAGAAACAAGTTGATGAAACAATACACCCAAATTGTTTGGGCACTTATCTCGAACCTATTATCTTTCAACATCACTCATGTTAAGAGGGAATTGAACTCAATGGCAGATCGGTTAGCTATTTTTGCAACCTCTTCTAATTAGGAACTTATGCCACATATACCTGATTGTAATTTTCAATCTCTATAGCGTCCACATATCCCTAACAATATAGAATCTTGGCAGGTCTTCCCTAGCGATGAGAGCATCTATGCTTTCATTCAAAATGAACCCTATAAGCCCAAGGAAATCATATCCATAGAATATAACAAGATTCTTAAAGGCTTGAATCTTCTAGAGAGTTCATTCTCATCGAGTGATGTAGGCAATAAAGAGAAACACAAAGAAGAGGAGTCGAAAAGGAAGGTGGGTGAAACCATCTCCTTGAACATTGGGACACCCGAGTCTCCAAAGAATGTTAAAATATGTGCCCAATGTTCTGATGAAGAGAAAATGAAGTTTGTCGAGCTACTTTGTGAATTTCAGGATGTTTTTGCTTGGTCTTATGAGGATCTTCATGGTTTTGATCCTGGTCTTATACAACATGCCATCCCCATCAAGGAAGGCATAAAACCAGTTATTCAAAAACAAATACCTATCAACCCTGCACTGGAAGCAATTATTCGAAAGGAGTTGGAAAAACTCTTGAAGGTTGGAATCATCTTTCCGGTCAAGTATTCTAAATGGGTTTCAAATTTGGTCCATGTTCGGAAATTGACTGGTCAGATCAGATTATGCATCAATTTTTGTGCATTAAATCGGGCCAGTATAAAATATCACTTTATTCTCCCTAACATGGAAATGATTTTGCAGCAAGTTGCATGGTCACAAATGATGTCCTTACTTGACGGTTTTTCCAATTACAATCAAATCAAGGTAAAAAGGGAAGATAAATATAAAACCACCTTTATTACTTGTTGGGGTATGTTTTCTTATGAACGCATGCCTTTTGGATTATCTAATGCAGGTGTCACTTTTCAAAGAGTTGTGCAAATAGATTTTAACGATTTGATCGGCAAGATCATTCAGATCTATGATCCGGATTTATGTAGGAACACAATGAAATACAGAAATACACATAAATGCAGAGATACAGTGGAAATAAGACTTCATTTCATTAATAACAAATGACTGACAAATGCTTACAGATAGAATGGAAATAAACTAGCTAGGGCGTTGGTAGCTTATCTCTGAGAAGAGATGTGGAGGCTACTGGCCTCTGAACTGCCTCTTACAATGAGGCTCGATGACCTATATATTACTGAGAAACAATGGAAAACCCTAAACATCCAAAAACCTAACCCTAGGAGATGAAACGGCAGAATATGGGCCCCGTTGGGGTAAATTGGTACATCAATTTCCTAGGGTCGTAACTTTGGCATATTATCTTCGTTTGACGCACATGATACATCGTTAGAAAGATCTATCTGAGAAATACATTGCTGACAACAAATATCGAGTCCAAAACGGACTCATATTCGTTAGATCATTCATGCCCAAAAAACGTCATTTAGGGCCTCAAAACAGCTTCGAAAGTTCAAGACCCGAAGAACTGCTAAAAATAGTAAATTGTGCTACAGTTAAGGAAACTGAAAAACTGAAAGAAACAATGGTGCGGGTCCAAGTGGAATAGGTGGGTGGCCACCAATATCCACCTGGATCTGTCCTCCCCCCTTAGGAAGCAATGGTCCCCATTGCATTGAGTTCCTCCATGAGATGAGGAAACTTCTGTTGAACTTGGTCCCTGGTGAGCCACTTGCCCTGTTGAAGGAGTTGGCCTGCTTTGACAACTCGATATAGTTGGATCCTCTGTTGGCAGGTGTTCTTGATCTGTGTGTCCATAATTCGATCAATTGTGGCTTGTTCCATGCAATCTGGGTTTAACTCTGTTGGTGTGAGTTGTTATGCCATGTCGGATGTGTCTAGTAGAGGTGGAAAGTACGGTTGAAGGCGGTCCACATTGAATATTGGGTGCAGACCAAGGAATGATGGAATACCAAGCTCAAAGGCATTGTCCCCTATAGCCTTGGTGATGGTGTATGGCCCATATCGGAGCGGGTGAATCTTGCGATAGGGTCCAGCGAGGCGCTCCTTTTGCAAATGTAGCCACACTTTGTCGCCCACCTGGAAGTTGTGTGGCACCCGATGTTGATCATGTCGTTGTTTGTACTTAGCATTGACTTTGTCCAAGATTTCATGAACTTGTTGGCGGATGTGTTGAATGCACTCAATGAAGTTGTTTGCCTTCTTAGCCTCAGACTGGACATGCGCTGAATCTACCTGAGTAGCGGCAAATGGCATGGCTACGTCAATGGGACATAGTGGCTGGAATCCCAAGCCTACTTGAAAGGGGTTGTGGCTGGTTGAGCTATGGAGAGCCCGGTTGTAGCTATGTTGTACATAGGGGAGGCTCTCATCCCATGTGTGTGGATGCTTTGAGTTGTACATGCGCAAAATGTGTACAATCATCCGGTTGACGACCTCTATCTAGCCATCAGTTTGCGGATGGAAAGTTGTGGACTTGGTGAGCTTGGTGTCCAGCATCGACCAGAGGCTGGACCAAAATGTACTGAGGAATCTACTGTCCTGATCTGAGATGATAGACTATGGGATCCCAAAGTGTACCCACACTCGTTCAAAGAAGAGTTTAGCAGTGGCTTCTGCTGTGATATTCTTTTTGCAAGCCATCATAATGGACATCTTCAAGAATCGGTCGACGACCACAAAAACACAGTCATTGCCATGCTTAGTAGAAGGAAGGCCCGACATGTAATCCATAGAGATGGATTCCCAAGGTTGAATGGGGGTAGGAAGCGAAGTATAGAGGCCTTTCTTCTTGATGGTCGGTTTGGCAATGGCGCAAGCAATGCGGGACTTGATGTACTTCCCGACATCCTGTCGAAGGTTCGGCCAATAGAAATAATTTTGCAGTACTGCCATGGTTTTCTTGACCCTGAAATGCCCAGTGAACCGACTGTAGTGTGCCTCCCAAATAATCTTGGCACGCTCACTTGAAAGGTGTCCCAGGTGACAAAGCAGGGCATCCTGGAGGTGAAAATTGGGAACTTGCTTACCCTCCAAGAGTGTATTGTATGTGTGGCCAAATTATGGATCACTTGTGTAGAGAAGCGACCAATCGGAAGTCTCGTGCCCACAAGAGTTGAGCACAGTGGTTAGCGCCACGATGGGTGGTCAACTGAGGTAGTTTGCAACATTATTGGTGTTGCCTTTCTTGTACTTAATGTTCAAATGAAACTGTTGCAGGTATGTGGACCACTTCTGATGGCGATCGTTCTGCAACTTCCCTTGTGTCTGTATGAACTACAGGGGTCAGTGGTATGTGTGGATGACCGTTTCCTTTCCCAAAATGTAATGCTTCCATTGCCGACAAGCCTGCACAATGGAATACATTTCTTTGTCATAAGTGGGATACTTCCAGACGATGTCAGAAAGTGTCTCACTGTGATATGCCATTGGATGCCCATGTTGAGTAAGGACTGGCCCAATGGCATAGTTAGAGGCATCTGTCTCGATCTCAAATGGTTTTTGCAAGTCTGGTAATGTGAGCACTGGTGCAGAGCAGAGGCGATGCTTCAACTCCCTGAACGCCTTTTGTTGAGATTCGGACCAAAATAATTGTGCTTTAGCTCCTCCCTTGGTGACCTGACTCAAGGGCCAAGTGATATGAGAGAATCCCAACACAAACCTACGGTAGAAATTGGCAAGACCTAAAAAGCTACGGAGCTCTATTAGGGTGGTTAGGGTTGGCCAATCCCAAATGACTTGGATATTTGCTGGATCCACATGCACCCCCCGCTCATCAATAATGTATCCTAGATACTGAACCTGGGTCATGCCAAAAGTGCATTTCTCCAAGTTGGCACACAACTTGTGTTGTTGCAGTGTTTGGAGGACCTGTCGGATGTGGTGGAGGTGCTCTTCCCAAGTCTGGTTGAAGATCATAATGTCATCCAAGTACACCACTACAAATGAGTTGGTGAATGGTCGTAGGATGTCATCCATTAGCCTCATGAAGGTTGCAGGACCATTCGTCAACCCGAATGGCATGACCAACCATTCGAAAAGGCCCTTCTTGGATTTGAAGGCAGTCTTCCACACATTAGAGGGTTTGATTGGTACCTGGTGATACGTCGACTTCAAGTCGATCTTGTTGAAATATTTCGCCCCCTTGAGTTGGTCCAGAAGGTCATCAATCCGCGGTATCAGGTACCTATTCTGAACAGTGATCTTGTTCAGTGCCCGATAGTCAATGCAAAGTCTCCAAGTCCCATCCTTCTTGTACACCAACACGATCGGGCTCCCACAAGGTGATGAACTTGGCCGGATGTGACCTTTCTGCAACAACTCATGAATCTGCCTCTTGATTTCGTCATTCTCCATAACAGAGCACCGATAGATGGGTCCATTGGGCAACGGCGCACCTGGGGTCAAATCGATGGGGTTCTTGACATGGCAGTGTAGAGGCACCCCTGTGGGGGAGGTGAATATGTCCTCGTACTCCTCCACGACCTTATCCATCTGTTGTTTTCGTGCAGCGGGGCCCTGTCTAGAGGTCATGGCCACAGTCTTCCTCTTTCCCTGATGGAGGATCATCATGAAAACAAATTTCCTGGTTTTGGAA
The DNA here is from genome assembly GCA_009831015.1 of Picea engelmannii. Classification (NCBI taxonomy): domain Eukaryota; kingdom Viridiplantae; phylum Streptophyta; class Pinopsida; order Pinales; family Pinaceae; genus Picea; species Picea engelmannii. The sequence continues at coordinate 365,886 of ML786729.1, read as the reverse complement.
ATGAGATTATTGCATTGTTTTGCAGTAACCAAAGAGATGGTGGTAGGTAGTGCTATCTCTGGTATCCTGTACAGCTTATTTCCCAAGGTGATAATAACAGCATGAGGCATGGACTCATACACAGCATGTCGCTTCCACAAGTACGGTTGGCCTAATAATACATCAGAAACATCAAGAGGAGCAATGTCACATAATACCTCATTCGTGAAGGGCTTGATGTTGTAGGGAAGGAGACATTATTGGCTGACGCGGAGGTCCCGTCCTTGGTGGAACCACCCGATGGTGTATGGCTGTGGGTGTGTTGTGGTCGGCAAGCCTAGCCGCTTCACGACCTCTACTGAGATGAGGTTCTTCTGGCTCCCACTGTTGACAATGAACTACAACGAGGAACCCTTTACCCACATCTTGGAATGGAAGAGACGCTCTGCCTCCTTTGGATCTTCTGGTTCTTCCTTCTGGATATTCGTGGTGGAAACGGTGGCATTGGGCTCCGCATCAATAATCTGCTTCGCCTTGTCATTCTCCTTGTTGGGTTCTGATTCAGAGTCGAAGCATGCATCCGATTTAGAAGCCTTCAACTTGGCTACCAGTGACTGCTTGGCCCGACACTCACTTGTGTTGTGAGTGGAGCTCTTATGGAACTCACACCACTTCCCCGTGTCCTTTTTTGGCTTCGTGGTGTTGTTATTTGCTTGTGGCTTTGGCGGGTTATCCTGGGCCACTCCACCTTGGCTTGGTCCTTTGTTCTGCGTTTTGGTGGTACCTTTCCCTTGCTTCTGATTCGCAGACCCAAAGTCTCGCTTTTTCTATTTGAACTTTTGCTCAATCTTGGCAGCATATCGGTACGCCACACCAAGCGAGGAGATGTAGATGAACTCAATTTCCTCCTGAATGTATCTGTGCAGACAACTGCGGTACTTTAACACCAAATGTTTCTCTGAATCTTTGATACCCAACTTTGTTCGTAGGGTATGAAACAGATTCATCATCTCATGCACATCTTGGTCCCTTTGCTGCCGCAGCGTAGTCCATTGTATGTATTTGTCCTCATATCTCCCCACGGGATAATATTGTTCCTTGATGGCATCTCAGAAAGAATTCCAAGTGGGCGTGGCCGAGAACAGAGAGGGTTCCCCCTCTCCCTGTTGCTCCACGTAGGTTTCCCACCAGTCCTTGACATGGGGGGCAGCTTTGAGGAGTGCGAAAATAATCCTTTCTCAGTCGGAAAATTCATGAACCGAGAAATATCCTTCTAACAGATTCAACCATCTATCTACGGCATCTGCATCTATTTGACCCTCAAATATGGGAATGTCAAAGTTTACTTATACCTTAAAAGGAGTGGCGCCTCCAGAGTGGTTGTTGGATGTCGATGCGCCGCTAGTGGGAATCCGTTAAAGAATCTGGGCAAAGTTGTCCATCATCGCATTCCTTTGTTTCTCGAGGGCCTCCTCGAGCAACATTTTGATAGGATCTCTTGTTCCCTCATCTTTCTTTTCTTCCCCCATGGGAAGTCGTCGGGGTTTGCGAGACTGATCTTGCAAAGGTTCAACCAGGTCGAGCCCCAACTCCTTATACCCCGACCTTGTTGGGGACATGCAAAGAAAGATCGAGAACGAGCAGACCGCTCTAATACCACTGATCCGGATTTATGTAGGAACATAATGAAATACAGAAATACACATAAACGCAGAAATGCAGCGGAAATAAGACTTCATTTCATTAATAACAAATGACTGACAAATGCTTATAGACATAATGGAAATAAACTATCTAGGGAACTGGTAGCTTATCTCTGAGAATAGATGTGGTGGCTATTGGCCTCTGAACTGCCTCTTACAATGAGGCTCGATTACCTATATATTACTGAGAAACAATGGAAAACCCTAAACATCCAAAAACCTAACCCTAGGAGATGAAACTCCAGAATATGGGCCCTGTTGGGGTAAATTGGTACATCAATTTCCTAGGGTCGTAACTTTGGCATACTATCTTTGTTTGATGCACATGATACATCGTTAGAAAGATCTATCCGAGGAATACATTACTGGCAGCAAATATTGAGTCTGGAACAAACTCATATTCACCAGAGTATTCATGCCCAAAAAACATCATTTAGGGCCTCAAAACAGCTCTGGAAGTTCAGGACCTGAAGAACTGCTAAAAATAGTAAATTGTGCTACAGTTAAGGAAACTGAAAAACTGAAAGAAACAATGGTGCGGGTCCAAGTGGAATAGGCAGGTGACCACCAATATCCACCTGGATCAATCTACCTTGATGACTTAACGGTTTACTCTAAAATCCGATCAGATAATTTTGTTCATCCGAAAAGAGTTCTCATGCGATGTAAGAAATTTGGAATTTCTCTAAATCCTTCTAAGTCCTTTTCGACATTACCGAGGCAAGCTCCTTGGACACATTGTTTCCAACTTAGGAATAAGTAGTGATCCCGATAGGATTGTTTCTATTCTTAATCTGCCTGCGCCCACTTCCAAGAAGCAGGTCCAAGATTTTATGGGGGTTATTAACTTCTTCTGTAGGTTTGTTCCCGATTTTGATGCGATGGTCAAACCAATTCATAATTTTCTTAAGAAATATCGTTCTTTTTCTTGGACAGATGATGTTGAAAATGATTTTGTAGGGATCAAGAAAGAAATCAACTCCGCGTCATTTTTGACGAAGCCGGATTTTGATAAGGGATTCACGATATATACTAAAGCCACTGAGGACGTGGTTTCCACTATCCTCACGCAAAAAGATTACTAAGGTAATGAAAAATCAGTGGCTTACATGAGTTAAACCTTGTCTAATGATGAATTTAAATATTCTTTTATTGAGAAACTTGTTTTCTCTCTTGTTAAAGTTGTTGAGAAGTTTTGCCACTTCATCTTAGGTAAGCATACATTGGTAAAAGTCCCTTTACCTACTATCAAGTGTTTTCTCTCACAGACTTATCTTTCAGGGAAGCTTGCACGTTGTCTTTCCAAGATACAGGAGCATGATTTGATTATCGTGACTTCTACCACTATTAAGGGATGTGACTTAGCCCTTCACTTAGCTCAGCATGCTGAGAATAGTGAAGAAATTGATGAAGAGGACAGTTCCCTATAAGTTATCTTTTACATTGATAACCAAATCCTCCCTATGTTTGAACATCCCTGGTATAAGAATTTAATTTACTATTTACAAAACCAAAGATGTCCACACAACTTAGACACTCATCAAAGGAGAAGGCTTTGTCTTGAATCCACAAGATACGTCATTATACAAGACTTCTTGTTTCATAGATTTGTTGATGGTGTGTTGCTTCGCTATGTAAACAATGAGGACGCACAAAAATTGTTGCAAGAAACTCATGATTCTTCAAATTTGGTCATTCATGTAGGAGGCCATTTTTCTACTAAAACCATTGTTTCCAAGATTATTAGAAAAGGATACTATTGGCATTCAATCTTTCGTGACTCTTATGTTTTCTCCATATCTTGTGACAAGTGCAAAAAAATTGTTGGGAAAGAACGCCTTTCATCCATGCCATTACAACATTTTCTCCTAGACTTTGCTTTTTCAAAGTGGGGATTGGATTTTATTGGTCCTGTTAATCCTCCATCTTCAGCAGGACAAGTTTTTATTTTGACAACCACAGACTATTTTACAAAATGGGATGAAGTTGTCCCACTTAATCATTCAACAAACGATCAAGTAATTTCTTTCCTTGAAAATAACATCTTTTCTAGATTTGGTCTTCCATTGGAAATTATTACGAACAATGGTCCCACTTTCATTTCTGCTAAGATGACCCAACTTTTAGATAAGTTTGGGGTTAAACATTTCACCTCATCAACTTATTATCCCCGAGAGAATGGGCAGGTTGAGTCTACCAACAAAAATCGGGTGAGAATCATCAAAAGGATCATCGAAGATAAGCCTTGTCAATGGCACACTCTCCTCGGATACGCCCTTTGGGCAGATCAAACTACCACCAAGGTAAGCACAAGTTGCACTCCTTTCCATCTTTTTTATGGTCAAGAAGCCCTATTGCCTACTAAGATGGAACTTTCTTCCTTAAGGTTGATGCTACAGATTGAAGAATTAAATTATTTTGATGTTTCGTAAAGGATAAATGCACTCCTAGATTTGGAAGAGCAAAGGATGGTTTCCTTGGATAATATAAAAAGGAGACAATAGACTGTTAAGAAGTATTTCAACAAGAGTGTCAAGACCATCAAATTTAAATTCAATGAAAAAGAACTATTGTGGGATTCAACTCACGTTGATAGGGGAAGACATTCAAAATTTCAAAAACTATGGTTGGGTCCTTTCAAGATCGCTTTTGTCTTGGGTACTAACTCTTACATTCTAAAAGATTTACATGTGACATTTTTCTCCTACAGCACTAACGGTTCTCACTTGAAACATTACGTGGAACCAACTTGAAATTTTTAATGTTGTTTGGATTTTCTGTATATTAGTAGTCTAGCTCTGCTTTCATTTTTTCATTGTTTTTCATTTCTTCTTTTACAGTAGTTTGATTTATGCTTTCTATTTTTATAGTTTCCTACCGCTCTTGCATTTCTGTCATTTTATTTCTGTTGTTTTAAATTTTGCAATTTTAATTATGTCATGATTTCTATTGCTTAATCTTTTAGTTGATTTTGGTCAAGAATAAGATGTTGGATCAGTTCTGCCACAGTGGCACTCCTGCAAGACATTGTTAGTCAATAAAAATCAATCTTACACAGTTGTTATGATGTTCCCCCTGAAATCACTTGAATTTCTTATCTACTTTCACTGTTGTCTTATAAAGAAATTGGTTATCTCCCACTTCTGGTTTCCAATTCTTCATCCACTTGAGAATTAAAAGAGCAAGTCCATAAAATTTTCTCCTTGAAGTGAAGAGCAGGTTCCGGTTGAATGATTATGCATATAGGGATAAACCCCCTCATAATTAACATTTTTCATGGGTTATTCCCAAATTCTCGGTCATTTTTTCATTAAATCCACTCACTTCCCCATGTTGCATAATCTTCTTGGTTATATCTTCTTAACCTGTTTTTCTTGGTATGTGAAACCATGTGTTCCAAGTTCTATATCTCTAGAAAACAAATTTCCCTATGGAGTCGCAAGTTTGTTTACGATAAAAATCACAACGAGGATTTCGCCCGCAAAGTATTGCTAAAAGCCTATTATTTATAAGCTAATGATATATATAATACTAGTAGGTGGGACCCCCTTGTAGATTGGAGGATTTGAGATAGTATTGTAACACATTTTTTGCTATTGTTTGATGATGCTTACAGGGTTCTACATGATTGATGGTGAAATGTTGGTTCTATTTGTGATAAATGGATGATGGATAATGCATGTTATGTGTTAGTTTCATTACTCTAAACTCCAAATTCCATGTCATGATGGTTTATGTCAACTATTATTACAATGTTATTGGCACCATGATTTACTACATGTTACACCCGCACAAGACACATGTTAGTCATAACAAGAAATAAAATCAATATGAATAAAATCCAAAAGGAAGAAACTAAACTATGCCATACCATGTTATACTATATGAAATTGAAATTAAGGAAATGGATGTTAGTCCTAACTAGAAATGTTAGTGGCTATACAATTATTATTTGAGTTATATGGAGCGCATGTGATATATGTTATGGTTTTGGGCATTGGATAGTATGCATTGGGTGGTGCATTTGGCAAGAAAAGAATGTTAGTTTTGACGCAATGGATTAATGGAATGGTTTAATGTTGGTTGCTTGGCGTGTACTACGTAATTGAATGAGTAGAGGATGGAAGCGACATCCATTTACTGCACGTCACTCAATACCTCTCCCACTGGACGTCACCCTAGCTTGACTATTGTTCAATTGTTTTTCGCTGTGGTTAAGCTCTGATATTCGGGCAAGGAAGGAATTGCTCGACCAAGCTCACATTTTTAAGGCAAATCTGGTTACATGTATGTTTTTTTTTCATCCATGAAATCGCTCTATTTATGAAATAGTTGTTGGGTTAGTGATGTATTGGTCTGCGCTTTTCTTGAGGATGAAAATTGTGTAAACTCTTTGTGTTTCTCTAGAATGGTTGTTTGTTTGTTATTCATTGCAAATGGGAAAATTGATGGTTGAAGTCGCAATTTCATTAACTACTCTATGTGGTGGAAGTCGTGAAGGCTCTTTGTGTCTTTATGGGTTTTTGTTGGAGGTTTTCATTCCATCTGGACTTGTTGGTCGCTCCTCACAGTCCTTGTAACCATACCTGGTCATATTTATTGCTATGGGGTTACTGTGTAATATTTGAACCACCTTTGGGTCATTACGTATCATTCTCCACCTAGACATGGGCTCGTTTTATGTTATTGGGTCTGCACAGTTGGTTGTGATGGATATTATGCCGAGAGACTTGCCTTAGGGTAGTTTTCTATTACTCGAGATCTGCATTTATATCAAAATTATTCATTTTTTTTTGGGAAAACCACAGGAGTTATGCCCATGCGTGGCCTCGGGGTTATTACTAGCCAGTAAGGAGCCTCTGCTCCTCTGTTCATATTCTCTCCTACCTGGTGTGAATTGTCACCCTATCATACAAGTTAATGGTTATAGGGCTTGTGTGTCCACCGTGTTGTTTCGAAAGGTTCTCACATGTTGTTGATATGGTCAACTCCAGTCTCATTGTGTTTCAATGATCGAACGAACCCTTGACTATTTTCTTGTATTCATTGGTATCGAGCCCAATTTTGATTAACTCAACAGTCACACTCTGTCGGTTATCTGGTTGACTCTTATAGTTGTTGGGTAGTATTGCCATTGGGGTCGATTATTGGCTCGTCCCTGTTGATCAAGTTATTACAAAGTTGATGGAATAGAGTTGACAATGGTTTTGATTATTGGTATTTTAGTGGTTGCATTATTTGTTATAACAGTTGAATCGATGGCTCAACATGTTTTAATTGGTTGATTTGAGGAATAAAAATGGGCATACAGTTGTTGCCTCCTTGCGTTGTAACACAAGTCTTTGGAAACTATTCTTGCCTCAAGCATGCTTCTTTCCATCTCGACAATTGTTCTGTTCTTTCTTTCGACTACTCCGTTTTGCCGTGGTGTGTAAGAAGTTGTCAGCTGATGCTTTATTCCTTTACTTCTACAAAACTCTTCAAATTGATTTGAGATCAATTCTCCTCCTCTGCCTATCCTGATTATCTTTCTCTTTGTTCCCAACTGGTTCTCAACAAACTTATTTCATTCTTTGAACTTTGAAAAAGTTGATTACTTTTGTTTCGGTCACTTTATCCAGTAGAATCTTGAATAATCATCCACTAAAAAAGTATGTATTTTTTTCCTCTAGCTGACTAGATGTTTATGGGACCACAAATGTAGTTGGATTGTTTATTCAACATTATTTTATGTTTTGACATGTACAGTCACAGAAATGTTATTTGTGTTTTGAGTCGTCTGTGTGTTTCCTACAACATGGTATAAGTTGAAATGATGGTCATTGTTACTGTGTGTTTAATTGATCGATCGAGATTATTGAAATTTAAGGTGTTGATAGTTGTGACTTGGTTGTCCACTGTGTATGTTTTATGGGTATCGTGCATCGTATCTTTTTATTGAACCATCAGATATGGGCATGGGATTTTTACTGATATGGTTTTATTGCAATTTAATTGTTAAATTTGATTGAAGGAATGGATTCATGCATGTTTTAAAAGAGTTTGTGTCTGTGTTTGATTTGAGGAATTAATTTATGGATAGTGGTTAAGGTTTTGATGTTGAACATAGCCGAAGCAATTGACTATGTGTTCATTGGAATTTTGTTTTGAATATTAAATGGAAGAAATAAGAGAAACAAAATTCTTATACATGTTGTTTGCAAGGTATATTGATTTTGATTATGATAACATTGTGTTAATTTAAAGTGTTAAAGATTTAAATGTGGACAGTGAAAAAAGTTTAACACGAATAAATGGTTAAATTCACCATAATAATTGTTAATTGGAGCCGGGATAATGGTTTTGAATACATAATTGTTTATGGATTACTTAATTAATCTTTCGAATGGTATCTGCTCTTTTCCCCTACCATTATTTCACTTTTCGCTAATTACAATCCCCTTGCCTTCCCATATTCATTATCCACTCCTTGTTCCTACAAATTAAATACAGTTAAAGGAAACTCTGTATTGTAACAATTTATGATGGATTACATTGATTTATTTTGTTCACCCCCTGCTCATTGACAACTATTAAACAATTTGTATGGATTGGATTGCATGAGTCTTATATGTTTCTAAGCCAAATTTTATTTCATATGTTAAAAGGATTTGTCATGTATGGTTGTTAAAGAAACTATTTTCTAATCAATTATGCATACAGGAATGAGCCTTTTCAAGAGAGGTAGTCATGGCAGAGGTAACCGAGGAAGAGGTAATTGGAACAAGGGCCCTAGAAGGCCAATATTTTCCATACACTTTGATGCAGACTTGCAAGAGTTAGGCCAGTTATTTCAAGCTGGGTTTTTTAATTGGATTTGGAAAGGAGTGGTCCAACCTAGGCCCAAAAGGCCTCCCTTCCAAGCCCCACAGGCCCATGGTGTCCCCATGCATCCTCATGTCTCACTACATCCTAAAGTTCCTGAGAACGACGGATGGAAAGAGATTGTCCACCCGACAGTCTCCCAACATCGTGGTTGCCCTAACTTGTCTTTACCTGCTCCCCCTCCTTTCAATCAAATTGTCCAAGATGCCCCTGAAAACTCACCATTTCAGTCTTCCCATGCAAGAAAAAGGTTGAAAATCAAGGCCCACCATGCCCATGACAAAGGAAAATCCATCGTTGCCCCTTCCTCACCCTCCAATGGCTCTGATAAATCTGTGTCCTCCGACATGCATTTGAGGGATGGTTGCTCTCATGTGATCAACGAGATTAGGCCTAAAGGCTCCACACAGGCTAAGTCAAATTTAGAGAGATAAAAAGGTGACAACAACAACAAGGGAAGGATTGCCTCCCATAGTGGGAAATATGGATTTTAAGTTTTTTATTTATTAATTGTTGAGAATAGTTGACTTCTGAAATTTTGGACAGCATGCTATTTCTGGATATATGAGTAATATATTTTGGAAATAATTTCAAATATTATTGAGACAAATTTTCAAATATGAATGTGGTGATGGGAGTCACACAGAGGGATGTTTTGTTTATTTAACTAGTTGTGTTATAATTGTTAAAAGCTAAAGGGAATCACAAGGGATCCACCTACTAGATATTATTTATTTAAAAAAACCTTTATTATGATTTATTACTTTTCCCCCTAACTAAAAAGTTGGTTGAGTTTTAGTTAACTTAACTAAGGAAGTAGTTCAACTACTTGAACCAATTCTAATTTTCTTAAAGGAAAAATGAAAGGGAGGAACAAAGGGAGAATAGAAGGAGAAGCATACTAAGGTTTTCTCTTTGATTTCTTGTTGAGATAATTCAATTTTCATTCATTCCTTAATTCATTAGAAGCCTAATTATTTTTTATGATAGCAGGGTCCTATTGTAAACAACAAGATTTAGGGTTGAATTACATCATTCAGACACTTGTTTTTCAGAGGTGTTGATCTATCTTTGATAGTCTATGTAGACTTGTATGTTTATGAATTAGATTTCATGATTGACAAATGCTATTGTGTAGAGTCGAGTGGGCAGCAATATGTGCCAAGCTAATCCAGATTTTAAAGTTCAGTTTTTTTATTTTTTGTTGGAAGTCTTTTTGTATGTTTCATCAGGGACGTCTAAGTTTGACTTTGGTCCAAAATTCCTCAGGAAATTTTGTAAAGAGAATGATTCTTTGATGAATTGGAATGAAATAAAGGTTTGTTTTATCTCTCATCCATTTTGACTATTGACTTGGTGTCTTTACTTTTGTCTCTATATTTATTTCAGCATCAGTTATGTCCAGAAAAACACATAAATAATGAATTTTTCAACAAGCTTTTATTTATAAAAAAAAATAGCCTAAGCACTTGTAAACAATACTTGTGAATTAGGATAACATTTTTTGTGGCTATAAACATAGGGTGATATTCCCATCTATCTTGCTTTAGCCAAGTAAGATCTGAAAATTCTTGAGTAAGATGATTTCATATCTTTTCCTCAACATTTATTTGGTGACCATACTAGGGAAATCTTCAATATCTCTCTGGTTATTTTTATGCTTGATTAGCATCAAATACATCTATTTTTTCTTGTATTGATGCTTTGACTATTTTATTTCTTAATGACTGTGCATGTTGCAAGGAAACCCAATATTGAGCCTGGTCTTCAAGATCAGACCAACATTGCTTTGAATTTGTTCAACACCATTTTAAACAATGTCAATACTCATGTTGAGCTTAATCATTCATGGGAAACAATTGAACGAGATATTAGTGCCCAAGAACATTGAGAAGCTAGATGTAGACATCCTAGAAATCAGGAGTAACCTTCTTGTTCCTTCATTTTTTTCCTTACTTTCATCTCCTTAGACTCTCGTGTTTCTAGAAGAATAAGAGGCTTATCACCTGAAATTAATCTTATTGCTGAAATAGGAAGAAGGAATGTTGTGTTATCAACCCAACAAAGTGCTCTCAGGAGAACTTTGTCTGATTCGTCCACTTCGTCTTTCTCTCCCTCACCTATCATCCATAGAATGGAATCTAGTGGTGGCTCTAGTGGCATTGGAAGTTATTCCTCCTCTCAGTATTCAGCTTCATCAGTGATTGGTAGCTTATATAGCCACCATATCCCTGTCCAATCTACCACAAATCCCACCAAAGTCATTAAAAAGTATGGGATTTTTTAGTTTGAATAAGATGCCACAACCACACCGTGACATGTGTCATCTCCTCTTAACCTAGCACCTGCAACATGTCCACTTCCTAAATTCAAAGAGAATCTCCCTAGGTTTTCAAGAAATAACACTGTCACTGCAAATGAACACCCGGTAGCATTTTCTAATGCTTGTAACAACATAGGAGCCAATGACAACGATACTTGCATGTGCTTATTCGTCAATTCCTTGGAAGGAAAGGTCGTAGCCGATTTCTTTGAACTTCCTCCTAAGATTTTGTCTACTTGGGAGGAGTTAGTTTATTGGTTCAGATCCACCTATGGGCAATCTAAAATCCTAGATGAGCATTTACGTGAGTACAATAACATCGCCTATAAAGATGGTGAGACCATCAAGTCCTTCAACTTGTGTTTCACTAAGTTATACAATCAAATCCCTGAACTCATTCGACCTCATAACAAGGACACTTTCATGCATTACTACAATGCATTACCTTCGCCCTATCATCTTAGGATTGAGGAAAAATCCATTGATAACCTCAGTTCCTCTCTGCATACTTGTTTAGAGTATGAATAACAACTCAAAAGAACAGGTCTTACCTAGGGAGAATCGGTTAAACAGACAGACATGTATGCCATCTTACAGCTACTACAAGATATGAATAATTGTATGATAGTGTATGAACGAAAGGGAATTGTCTCCCCTCTCACCCGTAGAGATTCATCCTCTACCACACCCCCCTTTAGGAATCTCGTTGAAAATAATTTTCAGCCTAAATCTATCTTTCCTCGAAGTTGGTGTAACTTTTGTGAAGAACACCATGAGGAAGCCACATGTGACGTAAGGAAGAGTTCCAGAGATAAGATCTTTGGTAAAAGACCAGAAACTACCATCGTTGTCCTAGATTTTGCAAAGCTAGAAGTTATCTTGATCATCAATAATAGGAACAAATCCTACACTCTCAATGGTAAATATGATCCTCCCTGCAATTCTTCTAGCCCAATATTATCATCACCAGCTCTTATGGTTCAGGTTCCCAAGGTTCGTGACAATCAAGGAGAAACTTCCCCTCTCCCCTATTCCAAACACAATATTCTAAATCAGTTGGACAACATCAAAGTAGATGCCACCCTCCTGGACATGGTTGTCATCCCTGAAAAATAGAGGAATCTAAAACAATTCATGGAAGGAAAGGATTTTGTTGTAGCCAACCTCTCTGAAGAGATGAATGAAGAGGATTTGTATGTAAATAAAGTAGGTGTACATAACTTTAGATACCCTGTAAAAAATCCCCTTTTTTTATATTTTTTTAAAGATTATGGATAAAATCACCCATTGTTGCCTCATTGATGGCGGTTCGGACCCAAGTGTGATGTCAAAGATTATCATGGAAGAGCTAATCTTGTCTTGTACAAATGAAAACGCTAGAAGCATGCTCTCCTATAATAGTCTACAACAAACGACCATAGGTGAGATCAAATATGTGAACTTAGCTTTGTGTGCACGCCCTAAAATAAGGACAACCTTTAGTATTCAGGTAATTGATATGCCAGTAATAAATTACTCAATAATCTTGGGAAGAGATTGGAAATCTTTAATGGGTGGATACCTCTCACTCAATGGAACACATTTATCCATTCCCCGGAATGGTAAAAACATTATAGTCCTTAGAGAGGGAAGGATTTCACCTTACATAGAGAGTGTCCCACAACCTAATGTAAACTATATCGAACAGGACCTAGGAGTGTATTCCATGTTTGTTGAGGAGGATAACATTACCTTGGAACAAATTGATTTAGATGATGGTATGTGGCACATGAACTTTGATGGTTCATGCTCTAATGAAGGTAACAGAGCTGGCGTTATCTCGATTTCTCTTGTAGGAAAAATCTATAAATTTTCTTATAGGTTGGAGTTTGCTTGCATGATCAATGTCACTGAATTCGAATCTTTATTATTAGGCATTGAGAACACCTATAATCTTGGTTGTGGTCACCTTTCAGTTTTTGGAGATTTTGAGCTTGTTGTGAACCTTGTACGTAAAATTTACTCTCCTAGCAAAAAGTTGATGAAATGATACACCCAAACTATTTGGGCACTTATCTAGAACCTATTATGTTTCAACATCACTCATGTTATGAGGGAATTGAAATCAATGGCTGATCGGTTAGCTATTTTTGCAGCCTCTCCTAATCGACAACTTCTGCCACATAGACCTGATTGTAATTTTCAATCTCTACATCATCCACATATCCCTGACAATATAAATCTTGGCAAGTCTTCTATAGCAATGAGAGAATCTTTTCTTTCATTCAAAATGAACCCTATAAGCCCAAAGAAATCATATCCATAGAAGATAACAAGATTCCTAAAGGCTTGACTCCTCTAGAGAGTTCGTTCTCATCGAGTGATGTAGGCAATAAAGAGAAACAGAAAGAAGAGGAGTCGAAAAAGAAGGTGGGTGAAACCATATCCTTGAACATTGGGACACCCAAGTCTCCAAATAATGTTAAAATAGGTGCCCAATGTTCTAATGAAGAGAAAATGAAGTTTTTCGAGCTACTTGGTGAATTTCAGGATGTTTTTTCTTGGTCTTATGAGGATATTTGTGGTTTGATCCTGGTTTTATACAACATGCCATCCCCATCAAGAAGGCATAAAACTAGATAGGAAAAAACAAAGACCTATCAACCCTAGACTGGAAGAAACTATTTCAAAGGAGTTGGAAAAACTCTTGAAGGCTCGAATCATCTTTCCGGTCAAGTATTCTGAATGGGTTTCAAATTTGGTCCCTGTTGGGAAATCAACTGGTCAGATCAGATTATGCATCGATTTTTGCACATTAAATCGGGCCAGTATAAAAGATCACTTTCCTCTCCCTAACATGGAAATGATTTTGCAGCAAGTTGCAGGGTCACAAATGATGTCCTTACTTGACGGTTTTTCTGGTTACAATCAAATCAAGGTAAAAAGGGAAGATAAATATAAAACCATATTTATTACTCGTTGGGGTACCTTTTCTTATGAACGTATGCCATTTGGATTATCTAATGTAGGTGCCACTTTTCAAAGAGCTATGCAAATAGCTTTCGATGATTTGATCGACAAGATCATTCAGGTCTACCTTGACGACTTAACTGTTTACTCTAAAATCCAATCAGATCATTTTGGTCATCTGAAAAGAGTTCTCATGCAATGTGGGAAATTTGGAAGTTCTCTAAATCCTTCTAAGTCCATTTTTTGCGTTACCGAGGGCAAGATCCTTGGACACATTGTTTCTGATTTAGGAATAAGCATTGATCCCAATAGGATTGTTGTTATTCTTAATCTGTCTACGCCCACTTCGAAGAAGGAGGTCCAAGCTTTTATTGGGGTTATTAACTTCGTTTGTTTGTTGATTCCTGATTTTGTTGTGATGGTCAAACCAATTCATAATTGTCTTAAGCAAGATCGTTCTTTTTCTTGGACAGAAGATGTCAAAAATGCTTTTGTAGGGATCAAGAAAGCAATCAGTTGCACATCAGTTTTGGCAAAGACGGATTTTGAGAAGGGATTCACGATATATAATAATGCCACCGAGAAGTAGTTTCTATTGTCCTCGCGCACAATGATGACCTAGGTAATGAAAAACCAGTGGCTTACATGAGTCAAACCTTGTCTGACGATGAATTTAAATATTCTTTTATTGAGAAACATGCTTTCTCTCTTGTTAACGTTGTTGAGAAGTTTCTCCACTTCATCTTAGGTAAGCATACATTGGTAAAAGTCCCTTTACCTGCTGTCAAGTTTTTTCTCTCAGAGACTTATCTTATAGGGAAGATTTCACATTGGCTTTCCAAGATCCAGGACCATGATTTGAATATCGTGACTTCTACCACTATCAAGGGACGTGACTTAGCCCTTCACTTAGCTCAACGTGCTGAGAATAGTGAAGAAATTGATGAAGATGATAGTTCCCTATCAACTCTCTTTTACATTGATAACCAAATCCTCCCTATGTCTGAACATCCATGGTATAAGAATTTAATTTACTATTTACAAAACCAAATATGTCCAGACAACTTAGACACTCACCAAAGGATAAGGCTCTGTCTTGAATCCGCAAGATACATCATTATAGGAAACTTCTTGTTTCGAAGATATGTTGATGGTGTGTTGCTTCACTGTATAAACAATGAGGATGCACAGAAACTGTTGCAAGAAACTCATCGTTCTTCAAATTCGGTCATTCATGTAGGAGGCCATTTTTCTGCTAAAACCATTGTTTTCAAGATTATTAGAAAAGGACACTATTGGCCTTCAATATTTCATGACTCTTATGTTTTCTCTAGATCTTGTGACAAGTGCCAAAAATTTGTTGGGAAAGAACGCCTTTCATCCATGCCATTACAACCTGTCCTCCCAAACTTTCCTTTTTCAAAGTGGGGATTGGATTTTATTGGTCCTATTAATCCTCCATCTTCAGTAGGACAAGTTTTTATTTTCACAGCCAAAGACTATTTTACAAAATGGGCTAAATATTTCCCACTTAAGCATTCAACAGACGATCTGGTAATTTCTTTCCTTGAAAATAACATATTTTCCAAATTTTGTCTTTCATTGGAAATCATTACTGACAATAGCCCCGCTTTCATTTCTGCTAAGCTGACCCAATGTTTAGCTCAGTTGGTGGTTAAAAATTTCACCTCATCAGCTTATTATCCCTAAGGGAATGGACATGTTGAGTCTACCAATAAAAATCTAGTGAGAATCATCAAAAGGCTCATCGAAGATAAGCCTCGGCAATGGCACACTCTCCTCAGATACGCCTTTTGGGAAGATCAAACTACCACCAAGGTAAGCATTGGTTGCACTCCTTTCCAACTTTTTTATGGTCAAGAAGCCCTCCTGCCTACCGATTTGGAACTTTCTTCTTTAAGGCTGATGATACAAATCGAAGAATTAAATTCTTCTGATGTTTCGCAAAGGATAAATGCACTCCTAGCTTTGGAAGAGCAAAGGATGTTTGCCTTGGATAATATAAAAAGGATACAACATATTGTTAAGAATTATTTCAACAAGAGTGTCAAGACCGTCAAATTTAAAGTCAATGAAAAAGTATTGTCGTGGGATTCAGCTCACCATGATAGGGAAAGACATTCAAAATTTCAAAAACTGTGGCGGGGTCCTTTCAAGACCGCTTTTGTTCTGGGTACTAACTCTTACATTCTAAAATATTTACAGGAGTGATTTTTCTTCTACAACACTAACGGTTCTCACTTGAAACATTACGTGGAACCAACTTGAAAGTTTTAACGTTGTTTGGATTTTTTGTATATTAGTAGTCTACCTCTGCTTTCATTTTTCCATTGTTTTTCATTTCTTCTTTTACAATAGTTTGATTTCGGCTTTTTGTTTTTACAATTTCCTACTGCTCTTGCATTTCTGTCATTTTATTTCTATTGTTTTAAATTTTGCATTTTTAATTTTGTCATGATTTTTATTGTTTTTTCATCTTTTAGTTGATTTTGGTCAAGAATAAGATGTTGGATCAATTCTTCCACAGTGACACTCCTTCAAGACATTGTTAGCCAATAACAGACAAGCTTACATAGTTGTTATGATGTTCCCCCTGAAAGCACTTGAATTTGTTATCTACTTTTAATGTTGTCTTATAAAGAAATTGGTTATCTCCCGCTTCTGATTTCCAAGTCTTCATCCATTTGAGAATTAAAAGAGCAAGTCCATAAAATTTTCTCCTTGAAGTGAAGAGCAGCTTCCGGTTGAATGATTATGCATATAGGGATAAACCCCCTCATACTTAACATTTTTCATGAGTTATTCCCAAATTCCTGATCATTTTTCCACTAAATCCGCTCACTTCCCCCTGTTGCATAATCTTCCTGGTTATATCTTCTTAACCTGTGGTTCTTGGTATGCCAAACCATGTGTTCTGAGTTCTAAATCTATTGAAAACAAATTTCCCTATGGATTTGCCAGTTTGTTGACGATAAAAATCACAACGAGAATTTTGCTCGCAAAGTATTGCTAAAATCCTATTATTTATAAGATAATGATATATATAATACTAGTAGGTGGGACCCCCTTGTAGATTGGAGGATCAGAGATAGTCTTGTGACACATTTTTTTCTATTGTTTGATGATATTTACAGGGTTCTACATGATTTATGGTGAAATGTTGGTTCTATTTGCAACAAATGGATGATGGATAATGCCTGTTATGTGTTGGTTTCGTTACTCTAAAATCCAAATTCCATGTCATGATTATTTATGTTAACTGTTATTACAACGTTATTGGCGCCATGATTTACTACATGTTACACTTGCACAAAACAAATGTTAGTCATAACAAGAAATAAAAGCAATGTGAATAAAATCCAAAGGGAAGAAACTAAACTATGTCATACCATGCTATACTATATGAAATTGAAATTAAGGAAATGGATGTTAGTCCTAACTAGCAATGTTAGTGGCTATACAATTATTATTTGAGTTATATGGAGCACATGTAATATATGTTATGGTTTTGTGCATTGGATAGTATGGATTGGGTGGCACATTTGGCAAGCAATGGATGTTAGTTTCGATGCAATGGATTAATGGAATGGGTTAATGTTGGATGGTTGGCATGTAATACATAATTGAATGAGTGGAGGATGGAAGCAACATGAAGTTACTGCACATCACTCCATACCTCTCCCACTGGTCGTCAACCTAAATTTTCTATTGTTCAATTGTTGTTCATTGTGGTTAAGCTCTGATATCTGGGCGAGGAAGGAACTGCTCGACCAAGCTGGCATTTTTAAGGCAAATCTGGTTATAGGTATGTTTTTTTCTCCATCCATGAACTCACTCTGTTTTATAAATAGATGTTGGTTCGGTGATGTATTGGTCTGTTATTTTCTTGAGGCTGGCAACTGTGTAAACTCTTGGTTTTTCTCTAGAATGGTTATTTGTGTGTTATTCATTGCAAATTGGAAAATTAACGGTTGAAGTCGCAATTTCATTAACTGCTCTGTGTGGTGGAATCCGTGAAGGATCTTTGTGTCTTTATGGGTTCTTTTTTAGGGTTTCATTCCATCTGGACTTGTTGGTTACTCCTCATAGTCCTTGTAACCATACCTGGTTGTATTTATTGCTATGGGGTTACTGTGTAATTTTTCAACCACCTTTGGGTCATTACATATCGTTCTCCACTTGGTTGTGGGCTCGTTTTATGTTATTGGGTCTGCACATTTGGTTTTGATGGCTATTATTCCAAGAGACTTGCCTTAGGGTAGGTTTCTATTACCCGAGATCTTCATTTATATCAACATTATTCGGTTTTTTTGGGGAAAACCACAAGGGTTATGCCCATGCGTGTTCTCGGGGTTATTATTGACCAGTAAGGAGCCTCTGCTCCTCTATTCATATTCTCTCCTACCTGGTGTGAACTATCACCCTGTCATACAAGTTAATGGTTATATGGCATGTGTGTCCACTGTGTTGTTTTGAAGGGTTCTCACCTATTGTTGATATGGTCGACTCCAGTCTCCTTGTGTTTCAATGATCGAATGAACCCTTGACTATTTTCCTGTATTCGTTGGTACCGAGCATGATTTTGATTAACTCAACAATCACACTTTGTCGATTATTTGGTTGACTGTTATAGTTGTTGGGTAGTATTGCCATTGGGGTTGATTATTGACTCATCCTTGTTGATCAGGTTAATTACAAAGTTGATGGAATAACATTGATAGGTGCTTTGATTATTGGTATTTTATTGGTTGCATTATTTATTATAACAATTGAATCTATGGCTCAACATGTTTTAATTGGTTGATTTGAGAAATGAAAATGAGCATACAATTTTTGCCTCCTTGCGTTGTAACAATTGGATTGTTTATTCAACATTATTTTATGGTTTGACATGTACAGTCACATAAATGTTCTTTGAATTTTGAGTGGTCTATGTGTTTCCTACAACATGGTATAAGTTGAAATGATGTTCGATGTTACTATGTGTTTAATTTCCCGATCGGGATTATTGCAACTTAAGGTGTTGATAGTTGTGGCTTGGATGTCCACTGTGTATGTATTATGGATATCGTGCATCATATCTTTTTATTGCACCAACAGAAATGGGCAGGGGATTTTTAGTGATATGGTTTTATTGCAATTTAATTGTTAAAGTTGATTGAAGGAATGGAGTCGGACATGTTTTAAAAGAGCTTGTGTCTGTGTTTGATTTGAGGAATTAATTTATGGACAATGGTTAAGGTTTTGATGTTGAGCATAGTCGAAGCAATTGATTGTGTGTTCATTGGGATTTTGTTTTGAATATTAAATGGAATAAATAAGAGAAACAAAATTCTTATACATGTTGTTTGGAGGGTATATTGATTTTGATTATGATAACACTGTGTTAATTTAAAGTGTTAAAGATTTAAATGTGGACATTGAAACAAGTTTAACACACATAAATGGTTAAATTGACCACAGTAACTGTTAATTGGAGTTGGGATAGTGGTTTTCAATACATAATTGTTTATGGATTACTTAATTAATTTTTCAAACAGTACCTGCTCTTTTCCCCTACCATTATTTCATTGTTCACTAATTACAATCCCCTCGTATTCCCATATTCATTATCCACTCCTTGTTCCTAAAACTTAATTACAGCTAAAGGAAAATTTGTATTGTAACAATTTATGATGGATTACATTGATTTATTTTGTTCACCCCCTGCTCATTGACAACTATTAAACAATTGGTATGGATTGGATTGCATGAGTCTGATATGTTAATGAGCCAAATTTTAGTTCATATGTTAAAAGGATTTGCCATGTATGGTTGTTAAAGAAACTATTTGCTAATCAATTATGCATACAGGAATGAACTTTTTCAGCAGAGGTAGCCATGGCAGAGGTAACCGAGGAAGAGGTAATTGGAACAGGGGCCCTAGAAGGCCAAGATTTTCCATACACTTTGATGCAGACTCGCAAGAGTTAGGCCAGCTATTTCAAACTGGGTTTTGTAATTGGATTGGGAAAGGAGTGGTCCAACCTATGCCCGAAAGGCCTCCCTTCCAATCCCCACAGGCCCCCGGTGTCCTCGTGCATCCTCGTGATTCATTACAGCCTGAAGTTCCCGAGAATGACGGATGGTAAGAGATTGTCCACCTGACAGTCTTCGAACATCGTGGTTGGCCTAACTTGTCTTTACCTGTTCCCCCGCCTATCAATCAATTTGTCCAAGTTTCCCCTGACCACTCACCAATTCATTCTTCCCATGCAAGCAAAAGGTTGAAAATCGAGGCCCATCATGCCCATGACATAGGAAAATCCATCGTTGCCCCTTCTTCATCCTCCAATGGCTCTGATAAATCCATGTCCTCCCACATGCATTTGAGGGATGATTTCTCTCATGTGATCAACAAGATTAGGCCTAAAGGCTCCACACAGCCTAAAGTAAATTCAGAGAGATCAAAAGGTGACAGCAACAACAATGGAAGGATTTCCTTCTAGAGTGGGAAATATGGATTTTAAGTTTTTTATTTATTAATTGTTGAGAATAGTTGACTTCTGAAATTTTGGACAACATGTTATTTTTGGATATATGAGTAATATATTTCGGAAATAATTTCAAATACCATTGACATAAATTGTCAAATATGAATGTGGTGATGGGAGTCACAAGGAGGGATGGTTTGTTTCTTTAACTAGTTGTGTTATGATTGCTAAAAGCTAAAGGGAGTCACAAGAGGTCCCACCTACTAGTTATTATTTATTTAAAAAACCTTTATTATGATTTATTACTTTTCCCCCTAACTGAAAAGTTGGTTGAGTTTTAGTTAACTTAACTAAGGAAGTAGTTCAACTGCTTGAACCAATTCTAATTTGCTTAAAGGCAAAAGGAAAGGGAGGAACAAGGGGAAAATAGAAGGAGAAGCATACTAAGGTTTGCTCTTTGAGTTCTTCTTGAGATAATTTAGTTTTCATTCATTCCTTGATTCATTAGAAGCCTAATTATTTTTTATGATAGCAGGGTCCTATTGTAGACAACAAGATTCAAGGTTGAATTACATCATTCAGACACTTGTTTTTCAGAGGTGTTGATCTATCTTTGATAGTCTGTGTAGACTTGTCTGTTTATGAATTAGATTTCATCACTGACAAAGGCTATTGTAGAGAGTCAAGTGGGAAAAAATATGTGGCAAGTTGATCCGACTTTTAAAGTTCAGTTTTTTCATTTTCTGTCGGAATTCCTTTTGTGTGTTTCATCGGGGACATCTAAGTTTGACTTTGGTCCAAAATTCCTCAGGAAATTTTGTAAAGAGAATGATTATTTGATGAATTGGAATGAAATAAAGGATTTCTTTATGTCTCATCTATTTTGATTATTGACTTGGTGTCTTTACTTCTGTCTCTATATTTATTTCAACATCAGTTATGTTCAGAAAAACACATAAACAATGAATTTTTCAGCAAGCTTTTATTTTTTTTTTTAAAACAGCCTAATCACTTGTAAACAATACTTGTGAATTAGGATAACATTTTTTATGGCTATAAACGTAGGGTGATATTCCCGTATATATTTATTTATCCAAGTAAGATCTAAAAATTATTGAGTAAGATCATTTCATATCTTTTCCTCAACAATGCCTATGTTCATGTTCCAAAGAAAAACAAGAGTAATCTAGATAAAAATGTTGAAAAGTGCATAATTAATGGGTATAAACATGGTATTGAAGGTTATAATATTTGGAACCTAGAAGCTAGGAAGGTAATGTATAGTCGATATGTGGTATTTAGAGAAATCAAAGATGTTGTTAAACAAGAAATCCTACCAAAGAAGGAAGAACTAGAGAAAATAGAGTTTGAGTTAAAGGATAATGAATCAGACTCTACAGAAGAACATGAATAAGAATAAGAAGATCCTCATAATCCAGTATTGAGGAGATCGATTTGGAAAAGAAGAAAACCAGAAAGGTATACTCCACTTTATTTAAGTTCAAATTTTACTTTGTCTATTACTGATTATGATCCTAGAACTGTTAAGGAGGCAGTGGATTTTGAGGATGGAAAACTATGGAAAAAGGACATGATGGAAGAAATGGTAGTGTTTGAAAAGAATGAGGATTGGGATCTAGTGGAGTTATAAACCCAAATAAATCCCATTGGAAACAATGGGTGTTTAAGAGGAAGTTGAATGTAGAAGGAAAAGTGGAGAAATATGAAACTCGGTTAGTAGAAAAAAGGCTATTTATAGGTAGAGGGAATTGAATTTGGTGAAATTTTTTCTCCTATTGCCAAGTTGACTTCTATTAGATTTATTTTATATTTTGTTGTTGCATTTGATTTTGAAGTAGAATAGGTGGATGTGAAGGGAAATAAATATCTAGTATGAAATTTGAAAATGTCCTTGTATGGGTTAAAGCAATCACCGATCAGGGTCCTTATTCCTATAGGTGTAAAGTTATCTACAGATTAGTGTCCCAAGAAACATGAAGAGGAAGAATACATGTCTTGTGGTATGTATACTAGTGCATTTGGTAGTTTGATGTATGAAATGGTATGTACTAGACTGGACATTTCACATACAGAGGGAGTTTTGAGCAGGTATATGTCAAAACCAGGGAAGGAGCATTGGACAATAGTAAAGAGGGTTTTCAAGTATTTGTTTGGAACTAATAGTTATGGTTGTGCTACCAAGGAAGACCGAGATTGGATAGATTTTTGGACATACATGGGGTTTTTGATGTAGACTAGTTTGGAGATCTCAATCACAAAATATCTACAAGTGGGTATGTGTTTAACTTGTTTGGAGGAGCAATCAATTGGATGAAAAAAAAGGAAATTTGTAGTGGCACTCTCAACTATAGAAGTTGAATACATGGAATCCACTCATGCAAGGAAGGAAGTAGTATGGTTATAGAGATTGTGTTCATGTATTGGGTTGATACAACAAGTTGTAAGGATAGATTGTGAAAGTTAGAGTGCAATCTTCCTGACGAAGAACCCAACTTATCATTCAAAGACAAATCATATTGATGTTCAATATCACTTTGTTAGAGACATGGTTGAAGAAAATAAGGTGTTGCTAATAAAGGTGGACACTTTGAAGAATGTTGGAGAGATTCATTAACAAAATCTGTGAGCACTGAGAAATTTTCTTGGTGTAGAGGATCTATGGGCATTGTTGCCCTGGATTGTTGACTATGTAATTATGTAACCCCCTATATGCAAAGAAAAAAAAACAAGTGGGAGAATTTCGGGTATGTGTCATATTATTTTCACGAATAGATGTAGTGTATGTGTTGCACTGGGTGCACGAGGAGTTTGGGGGCAATGCCCCCGATTTTTTTTTCCAATTTTTTGCGTCTATTTTTATTTGTTTTTCGGCAGATGGTTTTCACCAATGGTTTTCTTATTCTTTTTTATGAATTGTGTTTGTTGACTAATCCAATTCAATGGATTAGGGATTTTGGATGTTGCGGGATCCTATATATATTGTATTTTAAACAATGAAGATATATGATGAATAAAAGATTAGGGGTGCGGCTCTAAATAGGTTGTTGGTTTTCCCAGTTTGGGTTTCCAGGGTAAAATATCCATGTAATGTGTGTTTACCATTGTATCTTTTATTTTTTTATTAAGAATCGGTTTGCAGTAATTAATTGTACAAGGTTAAAATCTACACATATGAAATCCATTGAGTGTCGGTTGGGTTGAATATGAGGGAGGTCCTTCGAATAGAATCATTGTTTCAAATGATGAGATTTATGCACTAGACAAAATTGCCTTTAAGGCGAGCATGTCCTATGTTAGAAACAAACAACTCCCTATCACATCCAGACCATATATGCCAACACCATGTTCAACGAATTGTTTCTAGGAGTGATCTGGAAGCAATTTTACCGAATGTTTCTAGTATCAATACGTATGGGTACAATGATGTCATCAATTTTCCATGCACCCATGCCATAAGGATCCATGGAAATAGGCCACTATACCATGGTATATTTCAATTTCACGGTCCATGAAGTGACTTTTATAAGTACATTGGAGCTATAACATTTCACGGTTTTGACTTGTGGACAATTGTTACTTCATGGTTTATGCATATTTACATCTAATAGTATATAATCACAAAATGCATGTAGATTTTAAAACAAATAATCCACCTTTCAATAATGGTGGATTCCCAATTGCTCATTGAAACTGAAAAAATTATGTTTGGTTGATGGGCTCTTAGAAATTCTAATTTTTCGCCTCAAGCTCTTGCAAATAAAGGGTTTTTTAAACTTGAAATGTGGTGAGGTGCTTACTCTTTCTTAGGCTACAAAAATGTGATATGTGAATGTTTCACATTGATCTTCCCCAATCCAATTGTGCCTACAATGTTTTAAATAATGTTGCAGTTAACTGATTAATGTCGTAATTGTTGAAGTAACAGACTTCTCACTAAAAATTGTGGTAGCCAGAGTAGACCACTAGCTTTGATAGACCTATGTGCATGATTTTACCATTTTTCATCCAAAAAATCTTCAAACTTTAAAGGCTTTAAACAATTCTCACCTCCACCATAATAAATTTCAACATCCAATATTTTTTAATAATGTTTTGTCTTCAACTATTTTTCATTCCTTTCCCCTAAATTCTCCCTCTTGAAAGGGCCACCGCTTACAAGTAATATCCTCTTGCAAAAACTCATCAGCATAATTGTGAGAAATAGAAATGGAAATTGAAACAATTTGATGATGAAATTAAGTGTTATGTTCTCATAGTTGACATTAAAATCCTGGCCGATGGATCTCTTGCACATCCATAAAAACACTCGAGTGAAAAAATAGCATGTTATTAGTTCCAAGTAGATGGACCAATGGAGTGAAAAACAAGAGCATTGTGACGTTAAGTCCATATTAGGGATGGAATTTGACGAGCAAATTTTTTATCATGGAGTGTGTCAAATACAACTAAAAATTGTTCAGGATCATTCATATTATTTTTTTTTATTGTGAGCACTTGTAATAAAAGTGTCAAACCCATTAAATTTAATGACCATTTAGTTTTGAAATTCCAACCCTAAATCCATGCCTATGTTTTGACTACTTGGATTGTCTAACCAAAATGAAGAATATGTCCAACTAACCTTTAGGATTCCACATAACAAACTACAAGCTATCATAACAAGTGTGCATATTTACTATATTTACTACATTAGGATTCAACATAACAAACTACATTATTTCATAACAAGTGTGCATATTTACTTCATGCAATTAGTTAGGAACATTTAAGTAAATTATGACCTCATAAATATTGCAGAGCCTTGTTGTCATGACAAGAGTGCCTATATGCTACATGAAATTAGTTGGGAATATGACCTATACATATTATAGGGCCTTGATCTATTTAATACATGAAATTAAAATGAGTGAGTACCTCTTAAATATTGCCCCTCACTAAATATAATGCCATTCATTGTCATAAAATGTTAGGATGTTATGATTGCATGACCACCAGTTAGGTTAAAATGTTAGTGTTGCATGACCATAAATCTAATTCATAACAAGCTCGTATTCTCAAAGGATCCTCTTATGTAACCTATATACTTACATTGTAGTTTTCCTTTCAAGATCGAGAGATTATGGGAGGCTTTCTATTATAGCAAGATTTGCCTCACCTTATGCAAATTTTCTCAGAGGGCCTTTTCCATTTCTCTATGCAGACTTGAAGTCCCTTTTTGCAATTCCCAAAGATAAAAATAATATTTTTCCACATATACATGCCCTAACTATTATACATCATCTTTATACGCAGGTTGCACCATTACATCCCACGTACATCAGGTTTTGTGCCCAAAATTAAAAATGGTGTTGGGTTTCCATGTCACATCATAAGATCCATGATCCTTGACCTTCCATATACTGAAAACATTACGAATCGGCCCTTCAGTTCCATTTGAAGGCTATAAATGGGCCATATCCAAGATGTGGAGAAGAGGAGAAGAATTCAACTTTGAGAGAAAAGTTACTCTCGAGAAATTATTCACTTCATATTGAGTCTACATCCCTTTGTCCTTTTAAGTCTGAACATATTGTTCAACCCCCAAGATCTTCCCTATTTGATGGATAACCTCATTGTCTCTCTTATATGAGCTTCCATTTGGTGGAGGATTGAAGTGGTGGAGGCCCAGTTGGAAGGGACTTAGTTTCTCGGTTTTGAACCGTGCCGACACAGAATTTTGTCATTCGTACACTTTTGTTGATTACATTTTAATAGAAATACTCTTTTCTTGTCCAATTAATGTTTTGCAAATATTTGAATTATTATTCCACGGGCATATTTTTTATGATTATTGATGGATTTTGTTATTTAATGTGCTAACTTTATATATTATCAGCATATGCTTGTGTATCTTGGTTGTTGAGGACAAGTTGCAAGTGTATTGCTTTGAGTCAAGTGCTCAACGATGGACTTCATCGAACATCTGGACAAGGTAGTCTCTTTATCTTGTCTTGTTAGCATATTTTTTTGTATAGCATAATTGAGATTAGAGTTGATTTCTGAAGTCATTTCCATCTGTTGTGGTTTACCCCATGCCATAGAGAGATTTTCCTCGTAACAAAATTGGCGACCATACTAGGGATAGAATCTTCTTTTCGGGGTTTGGAGTGTTTTTCTCCTTTGATTGCTCTCGTTTATATCGATTTCTTGTCGTCTAATTGCTTGACAGCCTATGTTCATTTCGATTCTGAGTTTCTTAGCTTTATCCTTAACCTGACAGTGTTTCAACACATATACGTGGGTTTTTTCCTGACAATCGCGTACATAAGTGTGTTGTCATTCTGTAGGAAGTGTATATATGTGGTTTTCTCCTGAACAATTGCATACATCATTCTTGTATGCTTGATTGTTGAGTTTGATGGTTGTTGAGTAAGTTTTGATGGTTGTTGAGTCTTCTTAGGTCTCTGTTATGACTGTTAAGTGCCTCCAAAGTGATAGGAAACCTTTCTTTGGTTGAATTTTCGAGCATTTTTTCTTTCTCATCATCCTTTTCATCGATTGTCCTTGCATCTTGGGATGGGTGTTTTTCTCTTGATATCCTACTTGGTTTGTCTATGTTTACATACAGTAGAATCTTTATATCAAGTTGTTCTTCATACCTTGCATTTTCTGTCTTTTATATTGAAAATGCAAAAATTATAAACATTTTTCATTGTTGGCATTTGATCTTTTGGTTTCTTATCATTGATCTTAGTACATGTATGGAAAGATTGCATCTTATTTTGAATTGCAGAATTAAATTGAAAATTGCATTTTGAAAAGCTTATCATTTATTGGGAATTGAAGTTGGGACCTTGCATTTTATTCATATTTATTTATTTTACTTGTTGAGTCATAACATCATCAGTTTCATGAACGCACCTTTTTTAGTAAGCAAGGCCACTAAAAGAAATGCTGATAAATTTAAAATTGATTAGAAACAATTTTATTTTTTAGGGTGCACAAACTAGTTTAGGATTTAGAGCCTTGGAATAGGATTTTGTGAGTAAACTTCTCCAAGTCTATTAAATCAATATGTTTCTGACTAAGGGAGTGGTGAAATACATTATATAATTGGTGACGTCAGGAGGCTCCTCTTACACCAGATTTAAGCACAAGGTCGCGTGAAGTTGGTTGAGGGGATATCCCCCCAATACCTTCTTAGCATCAAATATATTTCTAGGGATCTATTCATATATTGGGATCTTGCTAGTACCTGTACCTTTGTGAGAGGTTGTGCATTCGAGGTTTCAGGATTTGATACCTTGCCCATACGGTGGACTTGAATTACGATTGTTCATTTGTGCATCGATTATATCATTGTTGCTTAGTTGCTTGACATAGGTACCACATAGGTTACTTGCAGGGATTATTCTACAGGTACCCTGGATCAGATAAGGGTCGGACAACACGCAACCTTTATGGAGGATTGCCTCTCCAGGGGGATCTGACCGACTGGTTTTTAAGCCCACGAGGGCCCTTATAACTAATTATGATACCTCTAATATTTTACAGGGAGTCTCAGGACCCTCTTGGGTGAGGGACACCTACTTTAGGGAGGGAGCCCCCTTTCAATCACTTTATCCTATTTGTGTGCATATTTTCCTTTTGTTTATTTTGGTGTGCTCTTTGATTACAAGTCGGCCTTAGGATTTTTTTTTATATCTCAAGTCTTGAGTCATCATGGAGCCAGACCAGCTTCCCCGCAGGTCTCATCATTTGTTATGATTACCACCGCATATTGATTTTTTTCCTTCTAAAATGTGCAAAGTTATCAAATATGGCACACACACCTCCACTTACCAGACTTGTGATCATACAAGGATGAGTACTGAATTGAGTCAGAAAGATATTGGGAGTCCTTCGACTCCCATACCCACTATAGTTAACGGTACTCCTTCAACACCTTCAATCACAATGGTTGTAGTGTCGGAAGTTCCCATCATCACTCTTATCCGACCTATAATGAACACTCAACCTATAGCCACGAACCCTTTTGGGTCCCTTTGCCACTCGTCGTGAGACAATAGTCAATCCATCCCTATGGCCTCTAGCCCTTTTTCTTATGGTATGTCAAATTTCACATCGCAATTTTCATCCTCCATCCAAGCATCTAATCTGAATGCTAGTATTAGACTTGGGGGAATGGCTCCTCCACATACTCCACTTGTTTGGAAGTGCTCATATCCCACAAATGAATCCTGCAGTTGGAGGCCTTCCTCATTTTCACCTTGGGTCTAATCTTGGTCCTAATGCTTATGGATGGAGTGGTCAACCTGGCGGACAAGTTGTTGCTTACAGTCTGTCCTTTACACCTACCTCCTCTGCACCAATTCTGACTAACACGTTTGGCATGACGAATCCACCTCTATTCTTCGGATTCACACTCGGGGAGGTCATTTTCATACCTTGGGAAACCCCCAACCTGGAGCTACTCCAGCTAGGGGAAATTTTTACAACCCTTATCATAACATTCCTACTAGAATTATGCCCAACCAACCCTTCATGTATTAGTTCGTAGGAGGGTCCATGGTGCGTACCAAAACCCTAGATGGGTTGGGATTCCCCAACAACAATCTTTCCCATGAGCTTGGGGCCAAATGCCCCAACCATATCTCCCTTTTTTGGCCACGCTCAATCTGCCAAACTTGTCTAGATTAATGAATGACCATGTGCGTCATGAT
Organism: Picea engelmannii; assembly: GCA_009831015.1. NCBI lineage: Eukaryota > Viridiplantae > Streptophyta > Pinopsida > Pinales > Pinaceae > Picea > Picea engelmannii. The sequence goes on along the minus strand of ML786729.1, from coordinate 336,851 downwards.
CCGACATGGCCCCCTATCCCCACCAATATTCCTTCGGATATTCCAAAATTCGAAGGCAAGACTGGTGAGGATCCTGGTGATCGCATCACTACTTTTCATCTTTGGTGCTATCCTAATTCCCTTAACGACGATTCTATTCATTTAATATTTGTTTCAATGCACCCTCACGAGGGTTGCAACGAAATGGTACATAGAGCTACCATGGGGGACGTACGATACTTTTAATCAAATGGTTTTATTCTTCCTCAACCACTTCTAATTTCCATTTCGTTATGATGTTGGAATAGAAATTATGTCGGTCTTCTGTCGGGACAAAGCCACCCATATCTTGGATCACATCCAAGAGTGGCGTAGACAGAAGAGGTTGATCAAAGCCTACATACCTCTGGAATTCCTTCTAGAGTGATTCCTTAAGTCTCTACAGCCTTATATTTCGAAGGATGTTTCTACATCCGGGGTTACATCTGAGGAAGAAGCAATTTTTAAATCCCAATGGTTAGATCTTATATATGCTCAGTCTGGGATGTTATATGAAATTCTTCTAGACGCACCGAGGTTAAACTATGACCATAGAAAAAAGATCGGGCCTCATTCTGATGGAATTGTAGGCTCCACCAATGTGAAATCTATAGACATGGTGAAAATCCAGTTGAAATATTTGTCTCTAAACTAGTATGTAGGAGGGAAAGCTTCATCTATGTCCTCCACTCCCACTCAGTCAGCGGATGTACATTATGTGCAATCGTCGACCAACCCGAATGGTAACCAACAACTAGGAGGGAATAAAAGGAAAGGGCGTGGTAACAATCGTAAGGGTGAGAAGAATAATAATAAACCCAAGGCCAACAATAATAATGAGAAGTCGAATAATAATGTTGGTGAGGGAAAGAAAGAAAGGAAAAAGGTGAAGTTTCCTGCAAGCTTTGTACAGACGATCACCTTACCCACTTGTGCCCCAAACTTGCGGAAGCTGCGAGGCTTTTATTTCTACCGCCCGATGTGTTGAATAATCCTTTTCCACATAATCAACACATGGCCTTGAGCTCCTCGAATGTCAAAAATGCGGTGGGTGGAAGTGAAAACCCACCGGCGCAAGACGGTGACCATCTATGCATCAACATGGTTAAGTCTGAGGTTAATGTAGCCACTCCGTCTCGCGATTATATTTCTTCACAAACTGTACCTGGTCTAGAGTCTCCCCCTCCTCCAGAGACACCTTTACAGATTGAAAAACCAAATCCCTTGCCTCATATTCTGAAAGAAGTACTCAAGCACTCTACTTACAATCCTAATGCTAGAGCCACCCAGAATTACTCTATTGTTGAGGATCTTGGTCAAACCCCTTCTGTGATGTCGGTTCTAGAGGTACTCCAAACGTGTCCTTCACAAAAGAATGCCTTGTTATCTGCATTAGGATCTCTAGATCCCTGTGGCTCTAAGGTCATCAAGTTTGACGTCGCGGATGTGAAGCCTCGCTTGCCTTACCATGTGGCATTCCAAATCCACGTGGGTTACTCAAAGTATACCATCAAACATATTGTTATTAATGAATGCATTGCAACATGTGTGATGTCCCTGGTCTGTTGGAAATCCCTTGACTCTCCGACCCTCTCTCGATATCTGACCATGTTGACTACTTTTGACGGTCGTTTTTTCCGCCCTCACGGTATTCTTCCTTCCTTCTCGGTCCAGTTAGGTGGGAAGACGATAGAGGTGGATGTCGAGGTGTTGATGCACCCCTCGACTATAACTTGTTACTAGGACGTAATTGGAATTATGCTATGACTACAATCATATCATCTATATTATGTACTCTATGTTTTCCTCACGATGGGAATATCATGACAAACGACCAGTTGTCCTTTGTGTATGCTACCCCCAATGCATCGGTTGGACCGTCGATCCCCGTGATTGACAATTCTCARCTAGAAAATAAGAATATTGGTGTYGGAATGTATTCAACCCTTATGGGTACCTTCAATTTCATGGCACCGGTTCATAATATCTATGCCATGCCCAATAGGCCTACTTCGTCAATGAGGTCCRTTCCTTTCTTCACTTCATATTTTAATGATCCTTGGACCCTACATTCCTCAACTATGTCTTGTGAAGGTCAGTCACATACTGGAATGGCTATGCCACTATCGACAACAGAGATATCTTATCAGGTTTTCCTTGACTCTTCTGTCRATCTGACCCTGTCACCTTGCAGACGGACAAGGAGGATCATGTTCTCAAGCCCATATGGGCCAATTCATCATCTTTCTCACGTGAMTGCCTCGATGATAATTTACCCTCAGATGAAGCAATCATAGAGGYCRTGAATGGTTATGATAGGCCATGAGATGATATGCATCATCGCTCTTATTTTCTCCCAGAGCTTTCTAGAATCAAACAAGATGATTTTAGATCTACCTTGAGCRAGATAATCGATCATGCCATAGTTCCACTTGATACGCACTACATTTATGCCAAAGGAAACATGGCGAGTATCTCCCCCACCATCACGATCGATATCTCTTGTATTCTTGGTAAGGTTGAAAATGTATACATAAGTGCATATTGTTCTCCGGAAGAAATTATGATCTACACCAAGCTCTTCAAAGAATTACGTGATTTATTTGCTTGATCGTATGAAGAGATTCTAGGAATCGACCCTCGAATTGTCGAACATGAGGTTAAAACCTACCAAGATGATAAAGTTGTTCGACAATGACTTAGAGCTTTCAATCCTTGGAAGGCCTATGCTATTAAGGCAATGGTAGAAAAACTACTTAACATTGGCTTTATCTACCCGGTTCCCTTGACTGAATGGGTATCCAATCCCATTCCTATGAATAAAAAGAAAGGAACCATCTGTGTATGCGTGAATTTTCATGACCTGAATAAATATTATCCTAAAGACAACTTCCCAACACCCTTCATTGATTAGATTCTCGATGAGTGTGTGGGAAGCAAAGTTTTTTCTTTTTTGGATAGATTTTTCAAGGTATAACCAAATTTAGATTAAGCATGAGGACTAAGATAAGACGACATTTATTTGTCCTTGGGTACTTTCGCATACTGGAAAATGCCTTTCAACCTTAAAAATTCTGGAGCAACCTTCCAACGAGCTATGACCTTCATGTTTCATGATCTCAAGCATATAGTCGAAGCTTATCTTGACGATCTCACTGCTCGCTCCCGTAAGAGATTGGATCACTCTACACACCTTCGGCTAGTTTTTGAAATATGCCACCATTACCACATCCATTTAAACCCTCATAAATGCATCTTTTGTGTTAGGTCGGGTCGTCTTCTAGGATTCTTAATCTCTGACATTGGGATCATGGTGGATCCGTTAAAGGTTGAGGAAATACTTTGATTGCCTCCCCCACTCACTATTCATCAACTTCAAGGTTTAGAGGGGAAAGCTAAATTTTTACAACGGTTTATAGTGAACTATGCCAATATTACTAAGGGTTTCATGCATCTTTTATAGGACACTCCCTTTATCTAGGATGAGGGAGCTCAGGAATCCTTCGATGCTTTGAAGAAATCCTTGGTATCGACACCTCTGTTGAAGTCTCTGGACTATAGTAGAGATTACTTGCTATATATCACCGAGTCCGAAGAGACGATTGGTATGGTGTTGGTTCAAGAGGATGACGAGCTCTGTGAGCATGCCATTTACTATCTTAGTCGAAACTTAGTCAGCCCTGAAGTCGAATATTCCCATGTTGAGAAGCTAGCTTTGGTTTTCATTCACGCTATTGTGGTTTCCGATGTCAATCCATTTCAATACACCCTTACTAGGCATATCATAGGGTGGGATATAATAAATTGATTGTCATCTTACAAGAATTTGATCTCGATTTTGCTTCTGCGAAATCCAAGAAATCGTAGTTTTTGTAGAGTTAATTTATGACTTCCCTCAGTTAGATGATGATGTTATTCATGTTGATTCATTTGAAGATGAACACATTTTCCTTGTCTCAACGTCAGACCCCTGGTATGGAGATATTGTGGTCTATATTCAAACTTTGAATTTCCCTCAACATCTCTCGAGAGATGACTGACGATGTATACGATACCAAGCTCAAAACTACCTCATCGTCGATGAAACTTTTTATCGTCGAGGAGTAGAAATTATCTTGCATCGTTGTTGGACTCACGAAGAAGTTGAGTCTTTTCTAAACGAATTCCACAGTGAGGCTTGTGGTGGTCATCTATCCGGGCTTGCGACAACCCATAAAATTTTGTGAGCCGATTATTTTTGGCCATCTTTTTTTAAAGATTGTGTCGAAGAGGTTAAGAAATGTCACCCCTGCTAGGTGTTCACTCAAAATATGCACTCGCATCCAACCCCTCTCCATCCATTCGATATCATCGGTCCCTTCACCAAGTGGGGGGTGGATTTTGTGGATTGCAAAACAACTTTGGCTGGGGGGCATCAACACATTATCGTGGTTGTAGACTACTTTACTAAGTGGTTTGAGGCCATGCCTACAGTTAAATCCGATGGTAAGACTGTTTCATTCTTCATGTTCAATCAAATTATAGCTAGGTTCAGAATCTTGAGTGAGATTGTCACTGATCATGGTAGTCACTTTCAAAATGAAATGACGAAATAATTAGCATCGAAACTGGGGTTTAAACATGGTCATTCTTCCCCTTACTACCCCCAGGAAAATGGACAAGTAGAGGCAGTGAACAAGTCTCTCAAGACCATTTTGTAGAAAAATTTCAGCCAGAGAAAATATAACTGGCATATCATGCTTTATCCAACACTTTGGGCATATCGAACCTCGGTTAAGACTTCCACCTGTTTTTCTCCTTTCCATTTAGTGCAGGGTGTGGAGTCAATCCTACCTATTGAATGTGAAATCCCTTCTCTTATATTGGCGGTTACGCTCCTACCTGACACTTTCGATATCGAACAATGCCTCGTACACCTAGAGAGTATTGATGAGTAGCGTCGAGACGCCTCCATGGCTATTGAAGCGAATAAACGACGTGTCAAGGTCCAATATGATAAGTTTGTCTCTCCTCTGAAGTACATTGAGGGTGACTTGTTCCTTATGTATGACCAAGCCAAAGAACCAATGGGGGTAGGCAAGTTCAAACCCATGTGGCACGGTCCTTATATCGTGCGATATGTCTTATAAAAATGAGCTTATGAATTAGAATATTATGAAGGGAATATGTTGGTTGAGCCCAGAAATGGGCTCTACTTGAAAAGATATTATGCTTGAGCCCAAAGTTTGGGCGTAACTCTTTGTATACTAATGTATTTTAGTGTATATATATTTTCCTCATTTTTATCTTCAGCTTGCTTATCGAGTTTTTCCTTGGTTGGCAGATGTCAATGGAGTCTTCGGACTACTTAGGATTCGCAGATGGGGCCAGTTGTCATACACGGAACTTGGCTTCCATTGCTTGGGTTGTTTACTCACCTGAGGGTCTACTGGTGTCTTCAAGTAGCGTTTTCCTAGGGCCATAAACAAATAATGTGGTCGAATATAGCTTCGTTATAGAAATTTTACACGATTCCATTTCACATGGTATTCATTCTTTAGAAGTTTTCTTGGACTCCTAGTTAGTAGTATGTCAGTTGAACAACAGTTACCATGTGTGAGACCATACTCTTCTCCAATGATTCTTACAGGTATGAATTTTGGAATGACATTTTGATTTTATTACTTATCATCACATACCTAGAAGTTCTAATTATGTATCCAATGCATATGCTAATTTTGTTTTAGATTGGCATTTTTCACATAACTAAAGCAACGAAAACACTTTCATCAATATACACATTGTAATATAAGTAAAGGTGAAGACCAATGTTTTTATATATATTTCATCTCTCCAAAAATATGGTGTTATAGTACAAAATTGGGGCTCACACCCTCAAAATACATATATGGCTTATCAATACAATAATAATGACATCTACGCCTGTGGTGTTGGATGTGTGTAATGATAGCATTCTATGGCATTTTCAAGACGCTGAAAGAGTCATACCCAAGCATGGGGCACACCTACCACCTGTCGATGCATCGCCTCTGGCAGATCCTCTACCTAAACCATCATAATCCTTTGTGTCAAACGGGACAGGTTTCCCTGCACGTTTTGAAGCACTCTATCAGCATCCCTCCCACTGTCTCATCCCCCCAGTGTCATGGAAGTTTGTCTGGCCATCGCGGACCCATATATGTGTAACATACATGTTTTTTTAGTACTTGACATCATCCAAAAATATTTTTGTTTTCTTCTACAAAAATACAAAAAAAAATGAAATATTCAAAAACTTTGGCATACCTATGTCTCTGTAGGCAGAACCTGATGGTAACGGCATGTACAGATCTCTTCTGAAGTCAATCCCTGCATAAGGGTAGTCCTCTAGAGCCATGATCTGCTGACTCCACCAGCAGAAAAACTCGTCGTTGTAGGGTGTTGGTACCCTACCACCCCCCTCCCACCTCATCACCTGGGTCCATCGTTCCATGGTTGGATCTCGAGGTCCATGCGGAATAATATCGACTATAGAGCCCAAGCCTAGAACCCGCTCGAAGAAAAGACTACATAGGATAGACATGAACCTGAAGTTCCTCTTTCTGCCCAGTTTGCAGTCTATTAGTTGGATCTTCATGTTGGCCAACAGTGAGGTGCACCAGTTGTAAACTGTGGGTCGCAAGCACTCCACTAAGTAGAACATAAGTGGCCTCGATGCCTGATGCAAAGAGTTCGACCATGTGATCCATGTCAACCCTAGGACAACAATCTTGAGACTTAGATTGTTGATCGCTTTGATCGGGAATTGGCTCCCTACCTTCTCAAGCCCTACAATGCAATGAGTGGTTGTGCAGTCCTCTTTGTTCATGCCACTCCCAAGTCCCTAGGTTTTGAGGTTGACCACCTCAACCCGACGCGATAATCCTGCCAAAACGTATATGTCCTCAACTTCAATCATCAATGCTTGCCCATCAAGGTTGAAGGTATTCGTATCCGGATCTCAGTAGTTCACTAACATCTGGAGCAGTCTCACTTGAGCCTTCATACCTTTGAGAGCCTAAAACTTATACAACCCACATATTTTTAATACTATTTGGGCCCCTGGATCTCTCTCCACTGCAACACCCACCTCTTCATGCTTTCTTTCTCTCCACTCTAGCACCATCCTGCAAGATTAAAATAATTTTTTGAGTCAATAACATTTTAAAAACCATATCCACGGACTTGTACGTGAGATACATATTACACAGTCACGTATAGGTATTCTTATACGATGGTTGTTTTGCAAACAGTTGTGTATAGGTTTGTGTATACATGATCTGATGATCTAAAACCCATGTATACCCTAGTTTCTAAGGTGTGCTTTAAAATACTCAAAAAATGAGACATAATTGCAATTACTAATCCACTATAAATAAGGAGAGGATCAAGATGAATTACTTGGTCCATAAGGTTATTGATTCCGTCACTCGTGGCTCTTGCAATCAGTAGTTGAAATTCGGGGGCAATTTGGTCCAAAATGCACTATTTGGGTAAAAAATACAAATGGTATAGTAAAATTGGTTATTTTCACTATTTATAGAAAAATTTACCCACTTTGCATAGTTTTTGCTAGTATTTTTGCCTAGTGGACTAATTCAACAGTGGATGGAGTTAGTTTTGGTAGTTTTATCCAAGGATTCTTGTGGTCTATAATGCCATGTCGCCCGTTCGTAACTTTGGACATGTATTTTCGTCAACCAGCATATAGGATAGGTCATCAATCCATTGTGCATGTTTGCATCATCCTATGACTGCAACGCATATGCCTTAGGTATGAACCCATTTAGTAGTGACACAAAACCTTATTTATGCAACTAGAAGTGTCGTTTTTTAATGGTAGAGACTTACCAAACATGGGTTCCCTAGTTAGATCATTTGCGTCATTCGGTGCCCATGCAGAGATTTTTGTATGCAGGACCAGGAGTCCCTTGTAGCTAATATATGAATTTGCGTTTGAACCTCATTTTCTACTCATAAGCATGTTGACCTATACTTAGCGGGACTCCCAACGAGTCTGGTTTAATCTCTTTTCCGACTCTCTAAAAAAGAAAAAAGATTTTCGACTGAATTTGTCTCTTTCACACTCGTAAATTGGATTTGAAAGGATGTCTATTTGGTGCAAGTTTACCCCTTTTTTCAAACCAAGTAGACTAAATTTACGAAAAAATGACATTTTTTGGCATTAAGTTTTAATTGCATCTCATTCTCTTGCTTGCAGTATTGAGCCTATTGTCGGTTCTCGATTTCACATTATAAGCCTATCACCTCAGTAGTTTGCATCATCAGCCAAGCAAAGCCTTGTTTATATCATTTGCATCTTGACACCTTATACCCCAAGAGGAAACATTCCCCCGAGTGTCCATATCATGCATGCACCTCCTTGCATTGAGCATAGGTATGTTCCACTATTGGAACTCGTTGCTTACTAGCAACACACGTTTCCTCCTTTGTATCATAGCATTCATCTCACTATGAAAAAACAAAAAAATACGGGCGAGAAAAGAATATTATCTTATATTTCATGTCGCCTTTGAACAAAGCACAAACTTTTGAGTCCACTTGTCATCAAAATTTTGGGTTTATCATAACCTTAAGAAGTTGAGCTCATTACTTAGAGTTTAATCCCCCAACTGGTTACTCTTCTAGTCCCTATGGAGAGTTTGATTGGTGCATCCTGCATCACAAAGTTTCATCATCGAGTCTATGCTTCCAGAGTATTCCATATGTCTCATGCTCTTGTTCAAAGGATGTCTATCAGCCTGTGTCGGTCATTTCTCAGAACTCTTGACTTTGCATGTTGGCCATACTCTCAATATGTCTCAGAGTTACATGAATCTATAGTCCTATCATGCACCTTGGTCCTACTTTCATCATTGGTAGGTAACCTTGAACCCAACAGTTGACGTTTCATCATTGGTCGTTGACTAGGGGGTTTCCCTTATATTCGATGGCAAAGAATCTATTCACACATTGGGATTTGTGCAATGTCTTGGATGCCATTAACCTTATTAGCGGTTTCCTTGCCTTTGTCAGTAGTTTTCCTTATTGGATATTATTCAGAGGGTATTTTCTGTGTACCACTTTCATCTAGCACACGCGAAAGACGCACAGGGTCATTGGTTCGTGAACATGTTCTTCATTCAAATTCCTCAAAATCAAAAAGATCTTGCTTTATACCTCATGTTGAATGATGAGAGATTCCTTAATTCTCTCCTTTCAATGGGTCTCCTTCCATCAAATTCAACCCATCTATTCTGGAAACGAGGCCTAGAGTCCTATGAGTACCTAGAGGCTTGCAGTGATTGGTGGCAAGATCTCTCGCCATCGACAGTTGGGAGTACATCAATGTCTCTTGATCGATGGATTCTTCAAATGTTTGAACTCAACACCTTTATTCACACTTGTAAGAATGTATTTGGTGCCTTGATACCTACTTTCATTATCGGTAGGCTATCTCATGTTTGTTAACGATATACCTTAATGATCGGTAATCAAACGAAGTCTCATTGTGTTCGACCTCAACTCCTTTATTCACATGATGTAGACTTGCACCTTTGGTGGATTGTGCAGAAGACTTGAAGACATCAGTTCATAGTCACAGCTTTCCTAAGTTATTTCTATCTTTCATTGGACCAGTACCTATGTGACTTCAATGACCATGGGAGATCAGATTGTACTCCATTATATACAAATATCTTCAAATTGATTTTGAGATTGGTTTTATTGGCTTTGTTTGTGACTATGACAACCTATGACATGTATCCATGTTTGTATTTTCCATTCATGGCCATGAACATCTATTTGATATATTTTCACATGGATCTGTAGTGTAATTCAAATTGGCAGCCATGTGCGCAAAGTCAGTATAGATTATAATATTCTCATGAGCAACTAGTTCGTCCAACTGGGTCTCCATTACTCCACTTCTAGGTATTATAATGTATTCTGTCCATCGCAAATACTCCTCTGACCTCACACATTAGGGGGCATTTGTTATAGCAATATTTTCCTCACCTTATGCAAATTTTCTTAGAGGGACTTTTCCATTTCCCTATGCAGACTTGAAGTATCTTTTTGCAGTTCCGAGAGATAAAAACAATATGTTTCCACATATACGCACCATAACTATTATAAAACATGTGTATTTGCAGGTTGCACCATTACAGCCCACGTACATTGGGTTTTGTGCCCAAAATTAAAAAATGGTGTCGGGTTTCCATGTCACATCACGAGATCCATGATCCTTGACCTTCCATATACTGGAAACGTTCTGAATCGACCCTTCAGTTCCATTTGAAGGATATAAATGGGCCATATCCAAGATGTGGAGAAGAGGAGAATGATTCAACTTTGAGAGAAAAGTTACTCTGGATAAATTATTCACTTCATATCGAGTCTACATCCCTTTGTCTTTTTAAGTATGAACACATTGTTCAACCCCCAAGATCTTCCCTATTTGATGGAGAACCTCATTGTGTCTCTTATATGAGCTTGCCTTTGGTGGAGGATTGAAGTGGTGGAGGCCCATTTGGAAGGGACTTGGTTTTTCATTTCTTAACCGTGTTGACGCAGAAGTTTGTCATTCGTACACTTATGTTGATTACATTTTAATAGAAATATTTTTTTCTTGTCCAATTAATGTCTCGGGAAATTGTCACATATTTAGGTGGTTTTTTGGCACATGGTTTCTTTGCCGATTGTTTTCTATTTCTGGTTAAGGAATTAGGGTTGTTGACTAATCCAAGTCATTGGGTTAGGGTTTTGGATTTCCCTGGCTCCTATATGTATATTGTATTGTAAACATTGTATCACTATGAATGAATATAGAATATGTTGGTTTTCCTGGTTTGGGTTTCCAAGGGAAAAATCTCTATGTAATGTTTGTATTTGCCATTTTATCTTTTCTGTTCTTTTACTGAAACTCTGTTTGCAGTAAATATTGTACAAGGTTAAAATCTACATTTGGTATCAGAGCTTTGTTAGCTTCAGGGGGATGCCTTTGTGGTCAAGGGTTTGGCTCGGGACTGTGATAAGCCTTGTTACGTGGGAGATATGTGGTATTGATTTTTCAGGTGAAAAGAAATGGCAAGCAATTCAAAGAAGGAGATCGAGAAGTTTAATGGGAAAAGTTTTGAGTTGTGGAAGCTCAAGATGAAATATTTGTTAGTGAACAAAGATCAGTGGATCATGGTAGATCCAGGTACTGCACCTATAGGAACTTCAGCAGATGACTGGAAAAAGTTGGATCGGAAGGCAAAGAGCACAATCCGACTATGTCTCTCAGATTCTGTATTAATGAATGTGTCAGAGGAAACTACAACCAAGGATTTATAAAATAAGTTGGGGAAGTTGTATTAGTCTAAGTCCCTAGTAAATAAACTATTCCTGAGAAAGAAGTTGTATTAGTCTAAGTCCCTAGTAAATAAACTATTCCTGAGAAAGAAGTTGTATAACCTGAGGATGAGAGATGGAAACTCAGTGGCAGAGAATTTGAACACCTTCAATACTGTGGTAAGTCAGTTAGTATATGTTGAGATTAAAATTTCATATGAAGATAAATGTATCATTTTACTGTGTTCTTTACCAGACTCGTGGGATAGTCTGGTTGTGGCCATAGGTAGTAATACAACTTCCTTGAAGTTTGATGAAGTGGTCTCATCCTTCTTGTCGAAGGAGATGAGACGGGAGAATATGGAAGGACAGAGCACAGATGCAATGTTTGCAAGAGAACGTTCCCAGGAAAGAAATAGATCTAAGTTCTCAAGTGGGAGATCTAAATCTAAGGGTAGATCTAAATCTCTCGAAAAGTTTGTAAGGTATGTTGGAGATGTGGAAAAGAAGGGCACTCCAAGAAGCAATGTAGATCCAAAGTTGAGAAAAGGAAGGGATCTGAAGAATCTCCTTCTATAGAAGAAAATACCTCCAAGGAAGGAGGGGATGTGTACTTGGCTTCTTCAAGCACACATGCATCCTTCCATATGACTCCCCACAAGGAGTGGTTCTGTGAATATGAAAGGTATGATGGAGGTAATGTTTTCTTAGGTGATGATTCAACAACCAGAATCATAGGACAAGGAAAATTCAAGTTGAGGATCATAGATGGAAGGATTAGAACACTGCATGGTATTCTTCACATCCCAGGTTTGGCTAGAAATTCGATTTATGTAAGAAAAATGGACAATGCTAGGGTAAAAACAATATTTGAAAAGGAAACTTGCAAGATGGTTCGAGGAGAAATGGTGTTGTTGAAGGGAGTTCGATTTGGAACTCTATATAAGCTGCAAGGAAGCACTATTAGTGATGGTTGTAATAGTTTCATTGTTCCTTATATTGGAGTTGAAGAAGAAAGAACTCCTACAGTCTCTGGAAAAAAGGTTATGCTATGGAATCAAAGACATGGGCATATCRGAGAAAAGGGTCTTCGACTACTACACGGTAAAGGTATGGTTGAAGGTATGTCTAACTGCTCTCTGGATTTTGATTTCTGTGAACATTGTCTATATGGGAAGTAGAATCAGGTAAGATTCCCCTCTGGTGCAACRAGGGCAGAAGGAATTTTACAACTAGTTCACAGTGATGTTTTTGGACCTGTGTCGGTCCCATCATTGGGAAAATYTGTGTACTATGTCTCATTTATAGATGACTTCTCGAGGAATACTTGGATATATTTCCTCAAGAAGAAATCCAAAGTCTTTGATAGGTTTAAAGAGTTTAAGGCTCTTGTTGAGAATCAAACARAGAAAAGAATTAAGGTGATGAGGACAAATAATGGCAAAGATTTCTACGGGAATGAATTTGAAGAATTATGTAAGAAGTGTCGTATAACAAGGCAWAAGACTACTCCATATACACCTYRGCATAATGGAGTTGTARAAAGGATGAACAGGACACTGATGGAAAAAACAAGGTGCATGCTTAGTGGTGTCGGGTTAGGGCAAGAATTTTGGGCAGAGGYAGTGGGTATTGCATGTTACCTGATCAGCAGATCACCCTCATCAGCGTTGGATGACAAGACTCCACAAGAGGTATGCACTGGTAAGGAACCTTCTCTCACACATCTCAAGGTATTTGGTTGTGATGCATATGTTCATGTTACAAAGGAAAAAATGAGTAAGCTAAATAAGAAGGCCAAAAAGTGTATCTTTATTGGATATAAATATGGTCTCAAAGGTTATAATCTTTGGAACCCAGAAACTAAGAAGATAGTGTATAGCCGAAAAGTGGTATTTAGAGAAATGAAGGATGTTTCTTTGTGTACTTTTTTCATGATCAACTCAGAATCTCCTTCCATTCTAAGGCACTTCAAGCCCATCTTCCTTGTTTTCTTCAAACCTAACAAAAGGGCCTCGTACTCGGCCATGTTGTTAGTACAAGGGATCTCCAAACGGTGAGAAAAAGGATAAACCATGCCATTAGGTGAAGTGAATAAAATACCTGCACCAAATGCAATATAAGAACTCGAACTATCAAATTGCATAAGACATACCTAATGTGGCTTATATTTTGGGACAGCAGGACTAGGATGAACTACATCAATTATGAGCATGTAATCACCTAGATCTTCTTCCTTAACTTCTGGTTCTTTGATGCCAAGGTACATGGGGTCATTTTCCCCTATTCTTGGGTCTTCCACATTATGAAGCATCTTTTGTTCTCTGAACACACGAATCTTGAAGTTGTCTTCTACAGGAATATCATCATATGTCAAATCCATCTGCAAGGTTCCCCCAACATTTGCACACCACTTGCGAGATAAAAGCATGCTCCATTGAGTAGGGTAGTCAATAATCACTACATCCATAACCATGTGCCTATGTGGACATGCAAGCAAACAAAATTGTAAGCTTTCATTAATACCAAGACATGCAACCTCCCTGGCATCCATAGCTCTAACATTTCTATAAGGTCTAGTACTCTGCAAGCCTAACTGATTCATTACTTCTAATGTCATAATATTATTTGAGGCCAATGAATCAAGCATGCAATTATTCAAAAGTAAACCATTAATCTACAATGTCATATAGAAAGGCATGTGAGATTTCTCTTGCCTAGTTGTCCGTAGGAAAATTTTAGGAATATCATCATAGATTCGCTTCATCTAGAGGACAGCCCATAAATTTTGAAATAGACTGTTGATAACTAGAGTTTTTAACCAATTCTTTGAGGGGAATGGGGATTTTTACCTTTGCTAATTTGGTCTCAATAGAAAAACATGCAAAATCAACATTAAGGGCAACAACATTACCTTGAACTATTCGTTGATTTGGAGCAAATTTACCTTGGACAGTTTGTTGATTTGTAGCAGATTTACCTTGGACAATTTGTTGATTTGTGGTTGTACCGCTGTTTGAAAATCCTCTTGCAGCCTGCCCACTCTTATTTTGATCAAAAACTAAAGGAATAATTCGCTTGGGCTCTTGTGGTGTTGGAAAAATTGCATTTTTTTGCTTGGTTGATTGGTTGATTTGATGAAGAGGGATCCCTCACAGTTTGGGGATATTTGGCTTTGTTTCTCCTAGCATACCGCTTTTGGAGTTCCTCTATCCTAGCCATGTGAATCTCTTTAGTTCTTTGTATCTCCTCCTTCCTAACAGGTCGTGCAGCAGGGGACTCTAAGGTGGATTTGACTTCTTTGTGGACAGAAAAATCAATCTGAAACACACACCTATTGTGAGATTGAATTTCTGAGAAATGGGCGTATGGGTAATCTCAAGAGTCTTCCACATCCTCATGGAATTCTCCTGCCATATTGACCATGTTATCCTCGTGACTATCTAACCCTAAGAAGACATGTGCATATTGGGAAATTAGTTGACAAGTTTCTTCAGGGTGAGGCATGTCACAAGCTCTACAGTAAGGGTTTAAATCATGTGAATTTTTCACAACAAAGTTTGCCCCAGGGCTAGGATTGGAATTTTTTAGGTTTTCAAAGTTCCTATGGCCCTGAAAAATTTTCCTCTATTGATTGAATGGCCTTTGGGATGAAGAGGGTTGATGTGAGGGCTTGTCTTGGATACTAAGTTTTTGAACTCAGTATTGTAGCAAGCTTACAACTTGAGGGTTGCTAGATAGGTCTTCCTCCTCTTTCTTAGGTTCTTTCTTGGGTTCTAAAAAACGTTGGGCAAGTGATTGAGAAGGAGGCTTGTGAAGCTTTCCTGCCCTATGGATCTAGCAATTCCTGCAACGGTATCTTGGCTTGATTGGCAGTGGTAAAGTGCTTCTCCATCTTGATAACTTCCCTGAAAGCTCCCTCCAAATCTTGTGGCTCCTGCTTCAAGAAAACACCAAACAATTCATCAAATTGTTCAATGTAAAAAATCAAGGCACTTGCAGGATTAGGTCTAACAGTTTGTGGAATTTTATTGTAAGATTTCATGAAACGTGAATTAAATTCTTCCATAGATTCGTTTTCATTCTTTTTAATCAAAGAAAAAGGCTTAAGGAGAAAAGCATTGTCATGTTTGTGGGACCATTTGTCCATGAATTTGTCATGAAAGGTGATCCAACCATTAATATTGTTTGCTGCCAATACCTTGTACCAGTCTCTTGCATCCAAAGTCAATGATTGTGCAAATAACCTCATGACAACATCCTCTTCAGTCACGCTCAAGTTCTCTGAATATTCCAAAAAGGCCTTAACATGGGATTCTGCAGTGATAGCATTATTCCCGACAAATTTAGGCATGTGTTTGCCATAGTTTCCAGCAAGTAGGGCATTCAAGGGGTTCGCTACATTATCCAAATCCAAGGGTGCATAAAGATTGATAGTGAATGCAACCCTAGGTGGATTAGGTTGGTTTGATTGATTTACTTCTGCCATTAGAAAGATTGGTACAAGCAAAGGATTTACATGTGCAACAGGGGTAGGAGGAGTAGGAGTTTGTGTAGATGAGGAAGATGATGAAGTACGTGAGTCTGTTGAAGGGAATAGTAAGGTAGGGTTTAATCTGGATGATCTGCGTAAAATCCTCAGTGGAGTCGCTCTAGATCTTCATGGAGTCGCCAAGTGAACTAAATTCACCAAAATGTCATCTACTAAGGATTAAGATCGATCCCTGGCAGCAACACCAATTTGTTAAGGCTAAATCTGACACCCTGGGTTTCAAGTCAACTATAGTATTGAGGGAATCAAACCTAGAATTAATTTAGAGGTTTCTATCCTAAGGTCACAATGATTTCACCCCTCTCATTTTGGGTTGGTGCATGCCAACCACAGGGAGGCTACCCTAAGGATGTGTTGCTTGATAGATAGGATTAAACCTACAAAACCACAAATCAAACAACGCACAACAAGGGCTTTGAATGAAGGTTAGTTGACCTCACCCAAAACCTGCATAAAACAATTAAAAGTGAATTTTTGGTGGAAAACTCAAGACTATTGGAAGGAAAATGAGAGAATCAACAAGAAAAGAATGCTCCAATGGTGGCAAATCGACCCCCATTGAAGGATTAACTCCAAACACATGCAATAATTTAGAAATCAATTGAAACAAGAATTTAGGCCAAAAACAACACAAAACTCTTTATTCATGTCAAATCAGAGGAAAGGCTCCATCACAGAGAAAAGCCATGAACTGTTACAACGATCTCCAAACTGAGAATCCAGAGCTAGAATTGAGAGAGAAATGAGAATGAGAGAGTAGCGCTATTGCAAAGGAGTGATCCACCTTCAACTGTGGAGGACTATTGAATATATAGCTCACTGAAGAAGAAATTCACCCTGCTCTTCCAAACTGGGAAAAAGGTCAACCAATAATCATCATCCAAGTGGATCCCTATCCCTCTACCATGTGTCATTGCATAGATTCCTATTAAATTTGGTGGAGCAAACTTCTCCAAGCTTTCTGGTCAAATCTGGTGGAAATTTGGAGAAGAATGGAGGTGGAATGAATCAATTATGTTGAGTAATGAAGGAATTATGGCCAAAAATGTGAAGGGCGCATCTTTGGGCTAAAATAAGCCATTAATGCATGCAGCAGGGGAAATGTGGAAAAAGTGAAAAGCTAAAGCAAAAGCTGAGAAAGGGATAAAGCAGGAAAGCTGGGAAAAGTTGAATGCAGAAAAAGTTGAACGTTATTATAAAACAGAAAAGCAAAAAGTTGTTTTTATGGAAGAAAAAGAAAAAAGTTGTTTTAAAGCGATTAAAAAAAAAAAAACTCTTTTTATGGGAGGAAAAGCAAAAAGTTGTTTTAAAGCGGAAAAACAAAAAACTACTTTAAGGCAAAAAAGCAAAAACTTATTTTATGACAGAAAAGAAAAAAGTTGTTTTATGGAAGACAACTTTCTCGCTTTACATTATTCTTATTTAGCATGTGTTGGGCGACTTGTGGGCCCCACATGTGTCGCCACCTCACCCTGCCACATCATCACTAAAAAAACAAACATATCCAAATACCCTTGAGTTCATACTCATCGGAAGCAGAATTGGATATGGAGTAAGAATATGTTGTCAAATAATATATGAGGGGTCTATAATATCATCATGGACAAGAAGTGTCCCAAAATATTGCAAGTCTCTCATACTCTACCTGAAACTGATAGTTCATCCTAAAATAACCAAGAAAAAAATTGGAACAAGCTCTAAACTCAACTCATGTAAGCCACCATCCTCTAAATGACAAGAATAAGAAGCAATGTACCTGGACGATCTCTGAATGATAGTCATGTATTGTCTAAAAGAACCTGTGAATGCTGGCCTAAAAGGATAGACTGACCTTTGACCATCAAAATCTCAAAGGTGAGATTTTGGGGTCAACAGGCTTCTTTATAAATGGGTCTTTAAATTAAAGAACTTATGGCTCACAACCCAAATGCATTAACCAACAATGCCATTGTACAATCATTATAAATTGTCAAATATTAGGTTTTTAAGTTGTAAATTTTAAGGTAGGTAACATTTAATTTAAATAAGATATAGAATAAAAAACTTTTCATTTACAAAAAGGATCAATATAAACATTTCTTCAACACTAAAATCCTTAGCATTGGCTTTGGGTAAAGAGGAGCCCTCTAAAAATCCCTCTCTACAATCTATTTCGTTGTTACACTTTTTTTCCGAATCTTTTCTTCAAACCTATCCTTACATGTTAAAAAATGTCTGATGAAAAAGTTTAAAATTAACATATAAATATACAAGTATGAAACGTCACAACGTACGAAGATTGTCTTAGTCAGTCCTGTGATTTTGGCAAATATGTTATTGGATAGAAGCTACTACACCCTCAATCTACTTCAAACTTTCCCCAAACTGTTGCAAGTTATGCTTCCATGAGACCACATACATTTGTCTCACTTAAATCACCATCTAACCTTTTATAATTAAATATCCAATCATTCCCCGTATAACCTTTTGCATCTGACTAATACATGTTCTTGACCACCTAATCTAGGATAAAGTTGATAAGATCTACTCCAATGGTCATCAATCAAGTGAGGCTTGCATTTAGTCCTGCTGTTTTCTCTTGAAGTTTTGATAGCATTCAACATCAAAAATTCCTGACATTTATTTGAGCCATATAGCTTCACCTACTATACACACTGCATTTTAGATGAGAAAATTTACTAACTGTAATATTCTCAAATACAAAATAATTCATAAAAAAATAATTGAAAGAACAGGAGTATTAACATGGAACAAAAACCCAAGATAAGAATTTGGCACTGTCGCAAGATAGCCTGTAACATCACATAAATAACAACCACAAGCCAAAGACATCCAACAAGACATAACACCAAAACTTCCTATGATGATACTAGATAGTACCAGAGTAACAATGCGGTCACATCAACCCAGAGACTTGCACCCCAAGCCAGCTTCCGGATTGTCAGGAAAAGCAGATACTAACAAAATATACCCCACCCATATGGCATGAATTCCAAAGGTATAAGGCCAAGGGCAAGTCCTGAGCACTTTGGCAGAATAGCTACCCCTTGGACCTAGCCACTAAGCCAAAGCAAGTTGGCTCTTTACAGTGCAGCATCTGAGGGTATCTCTCTAGCAGAACCTACAAAATAAATAAATAAATACTTTCACTATTACAGAGGGAGAAGGATTAAGATGTCAAATCTGAAACCACATTGGGAAATCTTATAATCATTATCAATTGGGTCAGAAAAGTGAATAAGATTTGATTTACTACACCAAATCTCGCAATCGTAAGAGCTAAAACATATACTCTCCCTCCCATGATTTAGACATACACACAATCTATCACATCTTAAAACATGTCACCTTCTATTAATACAAAACATAAGATGAAAAAAGGAGATGCTGAACCTTCTGCAATAACAAATGTGTCTGAAGGAAGATATTGGAGGTACTATTCAACGAACAATTATTGTGATCACTACAAAAATGTGAGCAGCAATTTTACAAATGGCATATTTCACCACATATTGTAATAATTTGCTCTAAACAATAAGAGATCCTCCATCAGGAGCGAATCCAAAACCTCTATCCAGTCTGCAAATCTGAATTATGGAAAGCATCAATGACAATGGCTAATCAGTCCTTCCCCAATACAATAGTGAAGAAATATAGTTTCAATATGACTGCAAGCCCTAGCTGCAACAAAAATATTCCTGACACTATAAGGAACCATCTTTCACTCGCAGTTTTGATGTGACTTCTGAGATTAATGGCAAGAAAAGTTGCTGACATGAAGCCCGCACCACCAACGACTACCCATCTAAATATCTCCAATGGAATAACAGACAAACACTGCAAGCCAAGCCATCATATCCATCAGTAATCCAATCTAAATTAAGATATAAATGTCTTCAGAAAGTAATAAATCAAGTCAAGCTTGAAATGTAGATTTACAACACAATTCTTCAAGGATTCACAACTCGCCTGCAAGGACAAAAAATACTTACTGATGCAGGGATAAATACAAAGAGGGAATAGCCATATAAGCACCAAAGGTTTACAAGGCCTGATGGTACTGAGAAATACTTGAGGACAAAGTACACCGCTAAAGGTATAACAGAAACATAGCCATAGAATAGGCCAGCCGACCATGTAACCTGATTAATGTCATAATTCCAATGTTTGTGGTGTTTCTTGTGAGCTATATAACCTACGAAGTTCCCCAATGCCGCAGCAACAAGTATCAGAGTAGTGCAAATCCAGAATGGGCCATATCTGTTCACATCAATAGATCATATAGATGATAAGTCAATGCCCATGGTAAACTTACATATATTTGATACAAAATAAAAGCAACAAACAAGCCTTGTGACAGTTTCTGCCATTTCAGTACAATCTTATAAAGAAAAACATACACGACAGCAAAATACCTGTACAACAGATACTAAAGTATGTCGCATCTGTAGAATTTTTAGATAGACGGAAAAAAAATACTATGCTCCAACATAAATAATAATTTGAAAATTTTTGAGTAAGTAAGTACTTGAAAAGAATTCCTTTAGTGTTTTGAATAAATGTGTATTTGAATTAGTAAAAGTAAATATTTAAAAATATGAAAATTCCTTTAGAGTTCTGAATAAATGAAAGTGTAGAAGAGGCATTAGAAGCTGTCTAAAGTATGTACCAAGCAGCAAGTTGGACAAAGAATAAAATGAAATTTTCTTAAGAATAAATTGTACACATAGAAAAGCCTTCTAGTACGATCTTTTAGACAGGGTGGGGCCATCAAAATAATCCAAAATATGAGCTTAATACTGAATCACAATAGTCCAATTAATCTTTCTAAACTTTTAGTGCTTTATTTATGATTCCATTTTGATCCTCTAGGTATCCTGCTAAGTCAGTTCCTATGCTACAAGGTATAACCTATCAAGCACACAATTTTCCAGCATAGGGTGCATATTTAAAATTGAGAAACGATTGCATTATTAAACAACTCACAAAAATCCAAGATCAATTGGAAAAAAATAATTTCAGTCTATCTGATAGGCCAGTCCAGGTTAAATCATATTCCTTAGAGGTTATTATAGTAAATTCACCATGTTTCCAAAGAAGCAAAGCCCATAGATAAGATATAATACTACACATAAAAATATACCTATTAACAGCAAGATCTCATTCCCTACAATGCAGAACAAATTTAATAAAATAGACAGCCTAAAAGAGCCCTATGTCAAACCAGCCAGTAAAAATTCTTACAAATCTGGGTTGTGAATAGTCCTCTCTGAAAAGGTGCCTTTGTATGGAAGAAGAGAATCTCGAATCCTCTCCAAGACATCAGAGGTATCTACATTGAAGTAAGGCTGGTATGGTGCAACACCAAAATATCTCTGCCAGCCACTAGACTGATTGTCATCTTGATCTCCACCAGGACCAGGCTTTGAAAAAGAATCTGCATCAGAGAAAAAGATATCTCAATATGCATGAAAGACCACTGTCTATCAAGTTTCATATATAGCAAAGACATAAAGAAATTATACACATATGTAACAAACCATCATATATTTCCCTTCGAATATGAAAAGAAACAAAGAAAAGAGACAAAACATGTTATCTTACTCAGGAAGGGGAGAAATCCAATATGGGAAAGTTTTAATGTATGAAACAGTATATACTAATAGAATTATTTGTCCACCAAGAGATGGAAAACCTGCAATGAGTGAAAGGGAGGGAGGATAAGAGGCACATGCCTCCCTCTCACCCACACACTATGGTGCAGGAAACACATAGGGGAGGCTCATACCCCATATGTTTCCGTACGGAAACACAGAAACATGTGGTACAGTCTGGAAACGTGTTTCAGGCTGTACACACGCGTCCTACATGTGGGGATGCATTTCATATGCCCTGAAACATGTTTCTGAGTTGTGGCACTGTCCATACACCACGTTTCCAAAACATTTTAGCTGATTTTTTACTTGGTTTTTGAGTAGGTTTGACCAAAAATGCTAGCAAGTAAAAGTTGACATTTCTTTATCTTTCCTTTTCTATCCTTTTACTTAAATTTGTAACATTACCCTTAATTGTTTCAGGATGTTTGCGAGTGGTTCCAACCTTATCAGACTTCATATGGAGAAAGTAGAATTTCATAGTTAGAAAACCTTGTTATCTTCACACAGGTCGAACACTTTAAGAAAAAATGCTCACACACAGAGACCAAAGATCAATACACTGATGTTTATGTGGTTAAAACCCTCGAAGAGGGAAACAGTCCACTGCCCCAGCCAACATGGCCACTTGAGGCAATATATTAATGCAAAAAGAATAGATTACATGAATATCTCTCACAATTGATTGATGACAAATGACCCTCCATGCTCTTTAAATAGAGATCATGGACCAATCAAGTTTTAATCCATGGATCAGGTGTCATTGATATTGAGGAGGTGTTTGAACCGTCGAATCACTCACGTGTAGGACATGATAGTGACTGTCAGATTTAGAAAATGTAATGTTCCCAAGCAATTTTGGCCAGGAACTAGGGTTTTCTGTTTTCTGTTTGGTGTTTTGTTTTGCAGGTTTTTATTACAGAAAGATGTGCTGAAGTGTTTTGCTGAGTTTTATTGCATAGATGACATCACAAAAATTCTGGAACACAAGATAATGAAGAAAATACACAAACAAAGATAGCAAGCTTCAGATCTGACGTTTATTTAATAATATCAGTGATCTTCATAAATGGATCTGCAGATCTGGTACAATATAGAAAGATATAGAAACTCCTGGAGCTTCCCCAACTGAATATGGATTATTACAAGATCAATGTGTTTCCCTTTACAGCTGGAACCCTCAGATCTGAGCTGATAACTCTCTGTGTGTCTAGATCTGGGACTGGTACGGTCCAAGCTGGCTGGATAAACTCAATATTTTGGCCCTCTAGTCAATGACCTCCAAATAGCTCCAAAATACAGTCAAAACATAGATCAGGTGCCAAGTAGATGGATGGGAGCAAGCTAGGGTTAAAACCCTCAAGTCCTCCTCCAGATCTCTAAGCCTCCTCAGTGAGAGTTGCACCTACCTTCAGAAATTCGGCCAAGCCACCAAAAATCATATAATAAGAGAAACCCTGAAGGAAAGGCTGCAAAAGGGCGCTATGACCCTAGCAATGAACCCTGTAAAAGGTGGAAAGGCTGATCTAGCCTCTGTAGAGCAAATCGAACACTTCTTCCCTTGGAGTTGCGCCCCACTGCTGGAAAATACTTCAAATCTGCACCCTAGCCTCCAAATCTTGAGTGATGAATACCTATGAATGGATAGAATGACGAGGGAGGGATCTTGCACCTCCTTGACCAAGCTTGGACCAGGAACGGAGGAATCTTTCACCCCCTTGCTGGCCTCTAGGGTTTCTCCTCAAAACGTAAGTTGTAGAGCTCAAGTGATCACAATGAGAAAATAGACAACAATGAGGAGTGAGGCACCTACCCTCTCTTTTATACCTCCCAATCTAATTCTCAGTGAGTTGCCCTTTTTCTTTTTACTAAGGTTGTGATTTGATTTTTTACTCAAGTTACCTTCACCTTTTCTGTTCTTCTTGAAAGTCACTTTTTAATAAAATCACTTTAATTCCTTAAGTGACTTTTACTGCCTCAACCCCTTTTTACCCGTGGGACTATTTTCTAAAGGGGTGACTAGAGTCTAGACTACTTAGTCCATCTTTGTTATTGTCAAGGAGAGGGGGACATTACAGTCTCCCTTACCGGAAATTGCTTGCCCGCAAGCAATCTTGAACCTGCCTGTTGTATCACCTGTTCATTCTCCCAAAAGGCATCTTCTATAGGTAGATTTTTCCATTTAACCAAGTATTCCTTGATACTCATGTTTCTTAGTTGTTTTGCCCTTACTTCCAAAATCTCTTCTAGTATCAAGATCAAGTGCCCCTCCTCATCAATAGGTGGTAGCTCATCATTAGCTACGACATGATGTCCCAAGGCTCTTTTCAAGCAAGATACATGGAAGACATTGTGAATTTTTCTTCCTTGGGGTAGTTCTAATTTCTAACTCATATGCCACTGACCCAAATTTCCTTTGCACTCTATATGGACCATAGAACCTTGGTTTTAGCTTTTTTGCGCCCTTACTCTTAAGGGATGATTGTCTGTACGGTTGTAGTCTCAAGTCCACCAAGTCCCCTACCTCAAATGTGCACTCCACCTTGTGTTTATCAACATACAATTTTTGTTGATTATGTGTCTTGTGCAAATGATCTTTGAGTTCCTTCAGGATGTCTTGGATCTCTTGTATCCATTCTTTAGCTATAGGAGCTTTGTTGTCTCCAAATACAATCTCAACAAAGGTGAGGGGTTCATAACTGTATAAAGATTTAAAAGGAGACATGCCAATAGACATATGATGAGTAATGTTGTAGCAATATTCTCCTAAATAAAGCCATCTAACCCATGCTTTTTACTGCCCCGATACATAATTGTGGAGATACCTCTCCACCCACTTATTCACAATCTCAGTTTGCCCATCTATTTGTGGATGGTAGCTAGTGCTGGGATTTAAAGTAGTGCCTACTAGCTGAATCAAGTCCTACCAAAAATCACCCATTATATTCTTGGGTAGCCCATGTAACTTGAAGACCTCTCTGAAAAACTGATCTACCACCTGAGATGTGATGAAGTACGTGGAGATAGCAAAGAAGTGCGCAAATTTGGTCAAATGATCAACCACCACAAAGATGCAATCCTTCCCTTGAGTTTTGGGAAGACCTATAATAAAATCCATAGATACACTCTCCCATTTGTGCTCAGGAATAGGGAGGGGTTGTAATAGACCTGCAGGATGTGTGTGTTCATCCTTGTTTTGTTGACAAAGGGTACATTCCTTGATATAGCACATAACCTCTCCCTTCAAGCCCTTCCAAGCAAACCTTTCCCTAATCTGTCTATATGTTTTAAGGGATCCTTGATGACCTGCTAAGGAAGTATCATGGAATGCTTGAAGCACTTTCCTTTTGAATGAGGATCTCGGAACCAAAAAGATCCTTCCCTTGTAATAAATAACATCATCCATAATCATGTACCTATCATCTTGTATCTGTCCATCCATAAATTCACTCGCAAATTTATTCTTTGAGTATTCTACCAATAAGAGAGACTTTCAATCAACAGATATTTCATACATAGAGTATGTTGAAGGCCTTCTGGATAAGGCATCTGTCACCACATTATTTTCCCCTTTGACATACTCAATGTCAAAGTTGTATGCTTGGATTTTGCTTACCCACTTTTGTTGCTTTTCATTAAGATCCTTCTACACAAGGAAGTATTTGAAACTGTTATGGTCAGTCCTGACCACAAATTTCGCTCCCAGTAGATATTGTCTAAATTTGGCAAGAGCATGCATTATGGCTAGCATTTCTTTGTCATAAATGGTGTACAACAGTTCAAGACCCCTCAATTTTCATCTCTCATAGGCAATAGGATCCCTATTCTGCATGATCATTGCTCCAACACCTTCCCCAAATGCATCACACTCTAAAATGTAAGGTTGAGAGAAATCGGGTAACGATATCACAGGACAAGTACTCATCACCTTCTTCATTTTCTCAAATGTTGACTGGGCCTCATCATTCTAGTCAAAGGCTCCCTTTCTGGTCAGATCAGTTAGGGGAGCGCAAAGTTAAGAGAACCTTTTGAAAAATTTTATGTAGTAACTGCATATGCCAAGAAAACTTTTAAGTTCTGTAAGCGTTTTGGATGTGGGCCAATTAATGATAGCTTGAATCTTCTCTTGATGTACCTATACCCCTTTTGCTCCAATAATGTGTCCCAAGTAGAGGACCTCTGCCATTCCAATATCACATTTTGATTCTTTGGCATATAGAGACTGCTCCTCCATAATGCTCAAAATGTGGTCCACATGTTTGAGATGCTCTTCCCAAGTTTTGTTGTAAATCAGCAAATCATCAAAAAAGACAAGCAGATATTTCCTTAGTTTCTTGTTAAACACATGATTCATACAGGATTGAAAGGTAGTTGGCACATTGGTAAGGACAAAAGGCATGACAAGGAACTCATAGTGTCCAAAATGGCATCTGAAGGCTATCTTGTGTATGTCTTGCTCCCTCATCCTGATTTGATGGTATCCATGAAGATTTTCAGGTCCTATCAAGCTTGCCTACTGAATCTGTCTTTGACCAGAGATAGGCTCTAAGTTTCAACTATCTGATAAAGTATTTTCTGCTGTTTTATAACAGCCAACAGTCCAAGAATTACTTGCTGATTTGTTACGGTTATATTTGCGATTTTGGGTGCTCTAGCATGTAGTTTGGTGACCAGATGTTAGCACATGCATACCAAAATAAATATAACACACCTATAGATCTTTACAGCTGAAAATAAACAGATCTAAGAGACTAACACCTGCATTTTTGTACACATGTATTTTTGGTCAACATGACCCTGGATAAAACCCCCTCGGGGAAAACCAATTTGGAATATATATGTATATATGAGGAAAGCAGAAGATGGAATACAGCAAGTACAATATATGATGGAACCTGATACAATATCAACTCGATCTGAGTTGATATACAAGCCCAAAGTCTCCAAGTGCGCCCCAAGAAGGTGCACCCCACATACAAGCTGGCAAATCCACTGAAATTGCTCCAATTGCAAACTGTGAGCTCAAATCTAGAAACCCCTCCACAGGAATGAAGCTTTGTTGAATGGCCTCCCTCTGCAACTGATCTCACTGCAATCTGATGGCTAGAAGTCCTCCTACAACTGATGCGCCCAAATCTAGCAATGCGCCCTCCACAGAAGTAGAACCTCTCTCCTAAATAAACAAGGGTAGATGATGCAAGCCTCCCTCCATGAAAGCTAGCACCCAAGCTCAAGCATCCTCAAAAAACTGACCTCATGCTCATCCTCCAAGAGCTCCTCTCACAATGAACAAAAGAAGAATGAATGCCTCCTTCACCCTTTGCGCCCCTCTTTGACATGTATAAGGAAACCTAAGATATGAATGGTGGAGATCATCTCATCTCCCATCTAATCAATGGTTGAGATCTCCCATAAATATCTAAATCAATAACTCACTTTGGGTTAAGTTTCCTATGTCAACTTTATGTCCCTATTTCACCCCCTTTGTGAATTAATAGTCACTTTTAGGCCAAAAATGACTAAATTTCACTTTAGACAAAGTCAAAGTGAAATTAGACAAAAGTACAAGGTACAAAGTGTAATGTCCATCCCACATGTGCTAAGGAGGTCACAAGCACATGGGGAACACCTCCCAAGGTACAAAACTCAACAATCCAGAGCGCAAATCAATTTTGGTGAAGTATACCGCCCCATGCAATTCATCCAATAGTTCATCTATTCTGGGAATGGGGTATCTGTTATTGATGGTTCTCTTATTCAATGCTATGTAATCTATGCACATGCGCATAGTTCCATCCTTCTTTTTGACCAACACAATTGATGATGTGAATGGGCTTGAACTTGATCTGATATGCCCCATGGCTAGTAATTCTTTGATGGCACTTTCTATCTCGTCCTTGTGCTTCTTGGGATGTCGGTAAGGGGTAGTGATGACTGGTTTGGCCCCTTCTTCCAATTCTATGATATGTTCAAGGTGGTTTCCCTGGAGGAATAGGCTCAAAGACCCTTTTATGCCTGTGGAGGATCCTTTGTATGTCTGGAAGGTATTGTTTGTTTGTCCCATCATTTGTGCCCATGATGAAGCATTCAGCTGCAAAGACTATCTCTTCTCGCCTATATATGGCATGCAATTTCTTGGGTGTCACCACTCTAGGAGAATCCCCTGTCATCCCTTTAAGCATGACTCTTTTTCCTTCTTCTATGTTGAAGGACATTTCCATGGTTTTTTAATTACTAGTGTTTGGCCCCAAGGTGCTAAGCCATTGCACACCTAAAATGATATTCGTGTCTGGAATGTCCACCACATAAAAGTCTTGTATCAAAGTGTATTTGCCCAATGTCAAGCTCATCTGTGGAATGTACTTGTCACAAGCAATATTGCGCCCTCCTGCCACTTCAACCAAGAAGCCTTCAAAATCAACTATAGGGATATGCCTCCTCTGCATGGATAGCTCCACCCCCTTCCTCATATGTCTCCTCTTCACTGTTAGATATCACTTATGTGCAGTGAATTGTTCCCTTGCCCAAACACCTATGACCTGGCTGCCAAGGTTCTTTACAAGTGAAGCAAAGTTGTTTCCTTCGTAAATCCCTTCTTGTGGCTTCATCCAAATTCCCCTTGTCGTTGTCCATTGACCCAATGTCACGGCCCCTAGGAATGATAGAAGGTTTGGGTGTGAATATGTTTTTATTTGCTGCCCCAACTAGATCTTTGGTGTGCTCAATAGCATCTTGCAAGGTCATAGGCTTAAAAGCCTTAACCCATCCTCTTACTAGTTCAGTCAGTCCATCTAAACACAACATAAGTAATCTAGATTTTGCCATATCCGGAACCATCACTGATACTCTTTGAAACTCCACAATAAAGGCCTCAGCTAAACCTGTTTGCTTAAGTTGTGTAAGCTACCCGAAATCTGGGTCTCCTTTGTCAAACCTATCAATGAGCCTTTGCGTGAATTCTTGATAAGAGGTGATGTGTCCATGGCCCAAGGTGGTTATTCCATGGAACCACCATTCATGTGCCTTCCCCATCAAATATAAAGTTGCAAACTTGATAGCTTCTCTTTCCTCCATAGGATTCAATTGGAGGTAAGCATCCATCTTTTGCACCCATGTTGTAACCTGGATGTGATCTGATCCATCAAAGGAGGGTAACTCGATTCTTCGATCCCTTCGTCCAAGCTCACTAACACCTTTGTAGCGTTCCTTGGATCTCCCTTTCATCTTCAAGTGGAAATACTCCCCCATAGAAACCTGTCTCATGAATCCTGCACTCATGGCATTGTATTCCCTTTCTGTAGTTTCCCACTCATCACCCAAACTTTCTGAATCCAAGGCATTAGCCTCCCTCCTCTGTGTATCTAGGAAGGTAGGCATGTACGGCCTAGGGGTGGTCCTACTAGTTGTGTGAGATGGAATTGGTATTCCATCACTTGGCCCATGCTCCCCCACATGACCTATATGTATGGACTCCTCATGATTTCCATTGCCCCCACGAGATCCACCAGCATCATGACTTCCACCGAACAAGGGTGGGTCTTTACCATGTCTTTGTTCCATCAAATATTGACAGAGAATACCCTGATGTTTACTTTGTTCCTCCAGCAAAGCTATCATTTTGTCTTTCCCTCTTTGCAAACTAGCAAAGGATAGTTTAAGTTCAGCCTGCCCCAAAGATAGGTGGTTTTGCATTTCCTCTAGGTTGCTTTGCATAGATTCCTCACTGTTCTGTAGTGCATTCTGCATTGTCTGAGCTACCTTTTCAGCCAAAATTTCGACCTCTTCAGATGTAGCATTTTTTGTTTCATGAGTCTCTCCCATACTGACTTCCAGCTCTTCCCCTTCCGAGATACATGTTACTGGTTGTCCCCATGGCCTCTTCTCCTGGTCATCTATATTTTTCACAGGTTCGTGAAGGAAATTCGCTCTCATACCACTATAATGTTCCCAAGCAATTTTGGCAAGGAACTAGGGTTTTTTGTTTGTTGTTTTGTTTTGCAGGTTTTTATTACAAAAAGATGTGTTGAAGTGTTTTGCCGAGTTTTATTGCATAGATGACATCACAACAAGTCTAGAACACAAGATAATGAAGAAAATACACAAACAAAGATAGCAAGCTTCGGATCTGACGTTTATTTAATAATATAAGTGATCTTCATACATGGATCTGTAGATCTGGTACAATATACAAAGATATAGAGCCTCCTGGAACTTCCCCAATTGAATATGGATTATTACAAGATCAATGTGTTTCCCTTTACAATTGGAACCTTCAAATCTGAGCTAGTAACTCTCTGTGTGTCTAGATCTGGCACTGGTATGACCCTAGTTGGCTGGATAAACTCAATATTTCGGCCCTCTAGTCAATGACCTCCAAATAGCTCCAAAATACAGTCAAAATGTAGATCTAGTGTCAAGTAGATGGATGGGAGCAAGCTAGGGTTAAAACCCTTGAGTCCTCCAAATCTCTAAGCCTCCTCAGTGAGAGTTGTGCCCTCCTTCAGAAATTCGACCAAGCCACCAAAAATCATATAATAAGAGAAACCTTGAAGTAAAGGTTGCAAAAGGGTGTTATGACCCTAGCAATGAACCTTGTAAAAGGTGGAAAGGCTTATCTAGCCTCCCTAGAGCAAATCAAACACTTCTTCCCTTGGAGTTGTGCCCCACTGCTGGAAAATACTTCAAATATGCACCCTAGCCTCCAAATCCTGAGTGATGAATACTTGTGAATGGATAGAATGGAGAGGGAGGGATCTTGCACCTCCTTGGCCAAGCTTGGACCAGGAATGAAGGAATCTTTCACCCCCTTGTTGGCCTCTAGGGTTTCTTGACTCAAAACCCTCAAAACGTAAGTTGTAGAGCTCAAGTGATCACAATGAGAAAATAGACAAGAATGAGGAGTGAGGCGC
Source organism: Picea engelmannii (assembly GCA_009831015.1). Taxonomy (NCBI): domain Eukaryota; kingdom Viridiplantae; phylum Streptophyta; class Pinopsida; order Pinales; family Pinaceae; genus Picea; species Picea engelmannii. Next base: position 306,366 of record ML786729.1, on the reverse strand, counting down.
CTCCTCTCTCTTTTATACCTCCCAATATCATTCTCAGTTGAGTTGCCTTTTTAATTTTTACTAAGGTTGTGATTTGATTTTTCACTTAAGTTACCTTCACCTTTTCTTTTCTTCTTGAAAATCACTTTTTAATAAAATCACTTTAATTCCTTAAGTGACTTTTATTGCCACAACCACCCATGGGACTATAGACTAGAGGGGTGACTAGACTACTTAGTCCATCTTTGTTATTGTCAAGGAGAGGGGGACATTACAGTAAAGTACAAAATCACACTAAGGAAACACACTAAAAGTTCACTTCAATATAATATTACTTCAGACCAAGTTGACTTGAACCAACTCCTGGTGTCTAAATATCCTAACATCCCCCCTTAAGAACAACTTGAGATAGGATTGGTAGGTTTACAAAGTGACAAAAGGAGAAGGAAGGAAGCAATAAAGTTTATCCCCCCTTAATGACAACTTCCTGAACACCTAACATAGACCGAAGTTTTAGGAACTTCACGACTGTGAGGGACTTCGTGAAAGTGTCAGCAACTTGATCATGTGTTCGGCAATAGAACACTTCAAGGACACAATCCTAAAGAAGCTTTCCGATGAAGTGCATGTGTAGCTCAATGTGTTTGTTGCGCTAATGTTCAACTGAATCTTTGGCAAGATGAATAGCACTTTGACTGTCGAACCAGAGTGTGGCCAGATGTTGTTGGAATCCAAACTCTCAAAGGATTTGTCAAAGCTACATGGTTTCTTGACTTGTAAGAACCGTTGCTCGGTACTCGACTTCTATTGAAAAAAGAGTAAGGGCACTTTGCTTCTAATAATACCAAGTGATAGGTTTGGAACCGAGGTTGAAAACATATCCTGCAATAGACTTATGATCATCAAGGTCACCAGCCCAATCAAAATTTGTAAAACCAACTAACTAAGGAGTGGCCCCTAAACTGTGTATGTCAAACTAAAGTGTACCCTGGATGTAGTGAAGTATCCATTTTGTTGCTTTCCAATGGATTTCATTGGGTTCTTGCATGTACCGAGCAATTAGGCCAACAACAAAGGAGATGTCAAGGTACAAAGGATTCCAACTAGTTGATGGTACAAAGTGGCATCCACTTTGGGTGAGGTATACGAGGCAAAAATTTTAACTCCATACTGAAAGGGAGATGGTCTAGTTTACAATCGTCGATGTGAAAGCAATGAAGAAGGTCACATGCATACTTTGGTTGGGAAAGAGAAATTTTTTCTCGGGTTTGCAAACTTGGAGACCAAGAAAATAGTGCAAGTGTCCTAACTTTGTCATTTCAAAGTTCTTCTTAAGGCTAGTTTTCACATGGGTGTGATAAGTTTGGGATCACCACAAGTGAGTATAAGGTCATCAACATAAAGTACAAGTATGAGAAGATGGTCATCTACTTGCTTAGTATAGACATTATTGTCAAAGGGCATCTAGAGAAGCCAAAGTCAAGAAGAAATCAATCCATTTTTTCATACCAAGGCTAAGGAGCTTGCTTGAGGCCATAGAGGGATTTCTTGAGGTGGCAGACAAGACTAGAGTCACTCTAAATAAATCCAAGATGTTGTTTCATATAAATTTCTTCTTGCAAATCCCCATGCAAGAACATAGAATTGACATCCATTCAATGTACCTCCCCTTGATATGAAGTTACAAGGGCGAGAACAAGGCGAACAGAATTCATTTTGGCAATGGGGGAAAAGGTTTCATTATAGCCAATCCCTTCTATTTGTGAAAATCTTTTGGCAACTAACTAGGTCTTGTGTCTGTTAACACTACCATCTACAACATACTTAGTCTTGCAAACCCATTTGCATATAATGAGTTTTCTTCCTTTCGGACAAGGGACTGGATCCCAAGTTTTGTTCACCATTAAGGAACGAAATTGTTCATTCATTGTTGCATCCCATGCTAGATGGCCAGAAGCTTCTGTAAATGTTTCTAGAACATGAGCCAAAAGTGAAGAGGCTCGTTGGAATTGTGAATGTGTTCGACGTTGATCAAAAGGATCACCAACAACTTCCCTTGTGCAGACCCATTGAGGAAGTTGAGAAGTTGGTACAATTTTAGGTTCAATACTCATTTGGGAGACAAGGTTGAGCAAGCAGTGTTGTTTTCATCCTCACTATCTAAAGAAGAAGAGTGGTCCAGAATAGAAACAAAAAGATTAGACAAAGAGGAAGTAGATAGTACATGCACCAAGGATGGCATGTAAGCCGAAGATGGCACAAACTCAAATTAGGCACACAGGTCGAAAGACCTTCATCAAACTTAACGTCTCTTCTAATAATGACTTATGTCATATTAGGTACAAAAAGTCTATAAACCTATTTCATCCTCCAAATAACCAATAAAAATGCACTTCACTTTTAGGCTATAAGGCTTTCCTTTTCTCATCAGAGACATGTGCCCATGCTTCACAACCAAACACACAAAAGTGGCTTACATCTGATTTTATGTTACTCCATGCTTCTTTGGGTGTTAGATATTTTGGATCCTTTATGGGAATGTGATTAACTATGTAATTTGCACAATTAATGGCTTCTATCCAAAAATGAAGACTTAACCCCTTAGATTGCATCATAAAATTTTCCATTTCTTTTGAGGTTCAATTCTTTCTCTCTGCAACATCATTTTGTTGTGATGTGTATGGAATAGTATGTTGCGTCTGAATGATGTAAATTTGTTGTTAACATATTTGCCACCATTATTTTCTCTTAACCGTTGAAGTTGTTGTCTAGATTGTTTTTCTACAAGGACCTTGTAGGCCCAAAACATGTCAAAAACTTCAAAGTTTTAAGAAATAAACCCAAATGCATCTAGAGAAGTCATCAATGAAGGTTAAAAAGTACTTGCACCCAGCGAAAGAAGTAGAAGGAAGTGGACCACACAAATTACTATGCATAAGATGTAAGGGAGCCAAGGTATGCCAAGAGGCACGTTTATCAAAATTGTCCCAATGATGTTTGTTGAAAACACAACCCAAGCAAACACCATCCCTACAAGAAACGAAAGGAAGACTAGTGACCATATTATGTTTACATAGTTGTTGCAATGAGAAGTAGTTGAGGTGGCCAAATTATTCGTGCCAAAGTCTACTCATGTCACTACTATGAGCAATAAAAACTGAAGGAAGAGAAGATGACCCAAAGTTGTCAAACTTGTACAACCCAATAATATCATCAACTATTCCTGATGCTACAATATGTTGAGGATCCTTTTAAGTTCTTAATTATGTTAAATTTTGAGCTTGATTTCTTAAGCAGATTATTTCTTTGAATTCTTCAACACTTTGATTCCAGCTTAAAACATTTCAACAATATAGAATCATAACTGAATAGCAATAACCATGTAAATACGTAAGCATGCACATCAACAACACATATACCCTAGGGAAACCCTGTACAGGGAGAAAAACCCAGGCAAACGATATTCCTTTATTGCATTAATAATGTAAGATCACTTACAAACATCCACCATGAAAACTTTGCTCTTAAAGAGCTTGCCAAGTTGACTCTAACCTGACAGAGACCTAAGAGACCTCGCTGATATATATATGTATCTGAGTTGCCTTCAAAGACTGAGATACGCTGCCTCTTATGAACTGATATGTTGTCCTATATAGGACTGATATATTGTCCTATTTAGCACTGATATGATGTCCCTTTATAGGACTGATATGCTGACTCTTACAGCACTGTTTGTTGCCTCTATATGCGCCTCTAATATGCTGATATGCAGCACTGAATTTTTGCCTCTATATGTTGTCTCTACAGCATTGTTTGCTGCCTCTAATATGCTGATATGCAGCACTGATTTGTTGCCTCTATATGTTGTCTTTACAACACTGATTGCTGCCTCTATATGCACCTCTAATATGCTGATATGCAGCACTGATTTGCTGCCTCTATATGATGTCTCTACAGCACTGATTTGCTCATGTATTTGCCTCACCCTTGACCTGCATAGAATTGTGTACAAGAGAGGGGTCGACCTCTGCTTATCAAGGAGTGAAGAGGAGAGGGCTCAAAATAGAGGTGTGAAAGCATGTTTGACTTAACTCAGCATTACACTTTAGTTCGAAAATAGAACTAGACTTGAGACTTCAGTTACAACTTGACTCTTTACAAAGCAATTCGAATTTCTCTTCATGGTGGATAATGTTACACGTGCCAAC
>ML786729.1:238832-279355 GCA_009831015.1 Picea engelmannii | reverse complement strand
CTATGAGTATCAAATGTACGAACAATGAAATCCAATTCCACGGTAATAGTCTTTCACAGTTGGTATTACATTTGAAGGATAACTCTAGCCTTTTTCAGATGATTAGTTTTATTCATATATGGAGAGAACTGAACAGTTTTTCCAATTCAGTATCTAAGGATGCTTTGCACTTGGCTGAAAGTTTGTTTGTCTTAAGATGAATTTCCTAAGGGACATCTGGTTTCCTCAAGGTCTTGTAACCTTTTAGACTTTTGATCTTATTTGGCTAGTGATTTGTAATATGCCAACTAATGATGACATTTTTTTATTAGAACTCAATTAGATATTTAAGGTTTTGGGACAGCGTATGAAAAAGACACTAGTAGTGGGCCCGTAGGCGATAGAAAACTAGTCATACATTATATGTGCATCAACACCTAAGGATTGTATTTTCAATTCGTCTTGAATAGAAAGTACATTTTTTTCTTGCAAAAAAAATATTTCTACAAGAATTGTCAGAAAATCTTGCAATTACAAATAAATGATATATACACTATAGGGAAAAAAAAGACATTCTTCATGGTGAAAACTTGTCTAAGGCAAGAGCATGCTCAAACCTCTCTAGGGGTCCATAGGCCTTCATGGATTCGTCCTCGAGAGGGGCAGCTCCCCTCCCCCTCCTCTCTATGACATTGATGTGTTCCAAGCTCTGATTTCTTCCATGGGTAAATCCTTCAAATAGCCTCCTACTCGATTTGTTAAGCGCTTGGATGAAACCCCTAAAATTCCTCTTCCACCTTGAAACATGCATCAAATGGCATCACGGATAGAGCTCTAATCGAACAATTTACGAGGATGTGGCCCTCTCCCAAGGCTATGGCCATCTGTATTCAGAAGAATTGGGTAGGTTTAATCAAAGGTAAGCTCACACACTACTTTTGTGGTCAAAGGTTTTATGCATTTTAGTTTGAAAATAAAGAAGAAAGGGATTTAATCTTCCGAAATGGGCCATACTCCTATGGCACCAATGGGTTGTATTTGAATAAGTGGACATCGGATTTTAACCCAGAAAATGACATACCCTCAGCAGTCCCAATATGGGTGAGGCTACCCCATCTTCCACTGGATTGTTGGAATGAGGATATCATGAAAACTATTGATGACACCTTGGGCACCTACATAAACAAAGTTGAACCAAAAGACGGAATGTTTTCCCGTGCTCGCATTTGTGTTGAAGAAGATTTGGAAAAAGGTTTCCCTGAAGTGGTCCAACTAACCCTGGACAACTGGACACACATTCAACCTGTGGATTACGAACAACTTCTGTTCAAATGTAAGCAATGCCATGAATATGGGAATTTTGCTAAACATTGTCCAAAAAATATTGCCCCAGAATAGAAAGCTCAAGAGAAAGAAGATCAGTGGCAACAGGTGAAGAAAAAGGAGACAAGCAACAAACAACCAATCAATGCACCACAGGTCAAGCCAGCACAATCTACAGTTGTAGCAACACAACCTTCAAGAAAAGGTCGAATAATGGATCAACCCTCATTGTCTGGTTCATCCAAGGAGACATTAATGATTAAACAATCAAAAAGGATTTCCTTCAAAAGGTAAAGGGCCCACCCCAACAAGCAATGGGTATGAAATCCTTTCTCATGGGGATAATATCCCTACCACAAAAACAATGGGAATTCCTTTATTTGATGTTGGTTCCTCTTTGGAAGTCCCAATTTGGGAAGAAAATCCCAATTTTGTCTCCTCGCCAAAAATGGATTTTGAAATACATGAGCAAGAAGAGGGTCTGCCACATACGCCTTTCAAAGGCTCTAGTCCTATTGACATTGACCCTATATGCAAGGTAATATTCACTCAGAAGATGAGCCAAGAATATATGAGGATAAAGACGAGCTTGTAGCAGAAGGAAAACAACAAAAGAAGGTTGGCAAGAAACCTCGCAAGGAAAAGAGGGAAAAGGAAACTGAAAAGGAGAAAGAACTAGGACACCAACTTACATTGGAGATAGTTATAAGAACCACAAGAGGATCAAGGAATCAAAGTGGTCCTAACCCACCTCTGAGTGCGGGACCCACAAAAATACAACCAAATGATGAAAGTTGTCTCCTGGAATTGTAGGGGCTTGGGGGACAAAACAAGGTAAAATAAATCAAGGACTTGAACAAATTAGAGAAACCTTCAGTGCTTCTACTCCAGAAGACTAAATTAGGTTGAAGCATCCCTAGCAAAATGTAAAAGAATATGGAAATACAGTGAGGGTCAAGCAGTTAGCGCTAGAGGAGCCTCTGGGGGTCTTTGCACAATATGGAACAGCATAAGTATGAGATTAAATTTTTATCAACGAACCCAACATTGGTTTTTCACTGGTCTTACATATCTTTGTTTGGGTGAAACCTTCAATGTAATAAACTATACATCCCTCTGTATAATCTGAAAAGGTTGAATGTCAGGACTCCCTGATGGCTTTGAAAGGGTCTGAGTTTTGGAAACTGTTAGAATTTAAGGGCAAAAACATTAGTTATCTAAAACAGAGATATTCTCCTTTTAATTTCCAAACATTAGCTACTGTAATATAGGATCAGTAAGACATTTAAAATTTCTGATGCATAATCTATAAAACAGTAAATAACAGAACATTTACTTAGCTGAAACAAGAAACAAAATTACCTGATATGTTGTTGTTACCTTCTTTGATGTATGCTCAGAAAAAGCTTAAGGGATCATGGATCAAACCCTCAGGGTAGATCTCATCGCGATCATTAGGACAATTGCCAAGAAGAACTTTTAGGTAGTAGACCAGAAAACAAATTTAGTTGGCTGAGAAACAAGAAACCATTCCACTGTCAAGTAATAGGGCTAAAAGCAAAACTATGTTCAACCTAGGGCTGAAAAGAAAAACCCCAAACATCCTTAACACTTTCAGCCCACAGAAAACTGCTACAAAAATATCAGCAGTTCCAGAACAGCCCCAAGTCCAGTTCATAAAAGTACTAGGTTGCTAGCATACAAGGTGGGGCAGCACACAAAGGGCAGCAAACCATCTAGACAGCAAGGTGGCACCAGCAAGACACCTAGACAGCAAGGCAGCGCCAGCAAAACACCTAGACAGCAAGGCGGCACCAGCAAAAAGGTACCAGAACATCAATCAGCAACCAAGAAGAACTCTACGGCTGGCTGGAAAAGACCCTTAGGGTCAGCGGCAGGCTTAAGGCTGGAGAGGGTAAGCCCGCGGAAGCTGTAGCAGACCAGAAACACACCAAGGAGGAGCTAGAGACCTGTCCTAGAAGAGTCGCAGCCACTTAGCAACCTGATCAAGAAGAGCCGCAGAAATACCTCAGACCAAAAATCGATTAAGAGAGTGTGTGAGTGTCAAGTGAGGAATAGGTCACTCCTTTTTATAGTTTTAGGTAGGTAGGTTAAGGCTAGCAAGTTTGCCATAACTTTAGGGTTTAGGTTTAATACCTAACAATTAAAATAATATTTTAACATTTAAAATATTAAAATGACAAATCAGAAAAGTCAACAAGGAAATAAAATAAGTCAATGAGAGGGTTTTCAAGATCAAGGCAGCTAGCTTTCTTTAGGAAGAAGTAAAGAATCGAACCAACACCCAATCAACAATTAGGGGGGATATAACTCAAGCAAGGGAGTTTCATTAATAAACAATAAGACAAAGTCAAAAGGTGAGTTCTTCTTTAATGGCAGAATGTCCACATGAGTCTCATGATATAACTTATAAGCTTTTATCATTCCAGCATGTGAGGGTTAATGATGTGATCATGCTCTTCTTCTTAATTGCTCCTAGGTCATATGGACCATCTCAGGAGAGAAGAAGGTCGCACATCATCTCTGCTTGGTACTTAACCAAGAAACTGCCTGGTCCCAGACCAAGATACCCCAAAACACATCTAGGGGCCCTAGATCACAACTAGGATCTTATCCACCAAGGTATACAACCAAGGATCAATCCAAGCACCGAGCAAGGATTCCCTGGAACACATCCATGGGCCCTAGAACACATCTAGGGACTTATACCATCAAATTGTTTGGTTCTTGACCAAGAACCCCAGCAATACGCTGGGGGCCCAACTAGGGTTTTTTGCCATGGATCTAACTGCTTGGTCCCAAACCAAGAACCCCAGGAGTGTACTGGGGGCCCTAGATCACAACTAGGGTCTTTGCCATCCTCCCAGAGAATGGCTCTTGCAGCTGCATTAATTTTAATAGAAACGAAGTATTGTAGCAGGAGATTTCAATACCACCATATGCCAAAAAGAGAAGCAAGGAGGTAGCACTATTAGAGATCCCTTAAAGGATTGGATGGAGGACTTGATCTCCCTAGGGGATTTAGTAAATATAAAACCCTCCAGGGGAAGATTTACATGGTCTAGGCCATATTGTTGCTCAACTGGATAGATTCCTTGTACAGAGCTCATTTTTGGAGTGCCTATTTGGCCTCTTCTAGAATTATCTCATAGGCCATTTTAGATCACAGACCTATCACACTTTAGCTGACCGAAATCCCTAATTATGGACCTATTCCCTTTACTAATCCGATTTGGCTGCAGACAAAATCCGTTATGGACAATATCTCTAAAACATGGAGTGGATGGATAAGTGGATTGTCAGTAGATATCTGGGAACAAAAGTTAAAAGCTCTTAAAATTTCTCTCAAGGAATGGACTAAAACTTATTATACATCATCGAAAAGAGAGATACAGGAGAACAAAGAGAAGCTTAATCAAATCCATGAAAATCTATGGAAAGAACAGGTCACGAATGAGTTGCTAAAGGTCACTATTGAGTTGCTAAAGGAGGAGAAAGAAACCTTCCACAAATATCAAAATGCTCTGAGAACTGAGGAAGCAATTTGGAGGTTAAAGTCTCAAAGTTTATGGCTTACAAATGGAAATAGGAACACCAATTTTTTTCATAAACAAGCTAGGGCCAGGATTTGGAAAAACAATGTTAAGGAGAATCTCACCCCCAATGGGCCTTTATCTTCCAATTATGAAGAAATTAAGGAGGCAGTTGTTTCTCACTTTCCTGATCTCTATGCTGAAAAGGATGGAGTTCATCTGGAAGATTTTGCATCTTTGTTGCATAATATCCCCTCTCTAGTCTCATTTGACGAGAATCTCAAGCTAACTAAAGAAGTATCTGAGGAGGAGATCAAGAAAGCGATTTGGGAGCTCACACCAGATAAAGCCCTTGGTCTAGATGGGTTTACCATACACTTCTGCAAAAACTGTTGGAACACCATCAAATTTGACCTAATTCAGATGATCAAGTATGTTCAAAAGTCTTTCAGAAATGGGGGTGCAATCAATTCTGCATTTCTAGCTCTAATTCCAAAAGAAGAGAATCCCTCCACCTCAAGATTTCAGCCCATCTCATTATGTAATGCTTCGTACAAAATAATGTCTAAAGTGATAGTCAACAGGCTAAAAAAATCGCTTCATAAGATAATATCAAAAAATCAAGGAGGGTTTATGGCAAAGAGACAAATCATGGACAATATCATTTTAGTGCAAGAGGCAATCCACTCCAGCAAGTTGAAAGGAGATAAAGGTATGCTTATTAAATTAGACATGGCTAATGCGTTTGATCGGGTTAAACATTCATTTCTTTTTGAAGTAATGAGAAAACTTAGGTTTTGCTTTTATAAGATGGGTGTCTTCCTATATAAACAACCCCTGGATCTCTCCTCTAGTTAATGGAACCAAGTGCTCCTCTGGCTTCTTCAAAGAAAGAAGAGGCCTAAGACAAGGTTGCCCTCTGTCTTCTCTTCTCTACATCATAATTGCCGAATCTCTCAACAAGTTGCTCAAATCTGAAAGAAACTATGGGAACCTCACTGAAATTAAAATAGTCAGAGGTGACAAGAGTATTAACCACTCTCAGTTCATTGATGATACTTTGTTACTGGGAGGAGCCTCCACTATCATGATGTGAAGATTCCAGAAAGTCTTGGATCTATATCTGCAAGCTTCTGAAGGCCTAATTAATCATAATAAATGCCATATCTATGCTTGGAATGTGAATAAAACTCTCGTCAATGCAATCTCAAGTGTATTTCAGTTTCCCCACAATGAATCTTGGACCTCTTTTAAATACCTAGGTATGCCCATAAGTCTCTGATCTTCATCTTCTCACTTGTGGCAGCAAGTTATCAGCAAAATCAAAGCCAAATTCACTTTGTGGTGAGCACATTGGCTTAACCCTGAAGGTTGCTTGGTTCTTATCAAATCTATCTTGTCGGCATTACCTGTCTTTCAATATTGTGCCCTACTAGCTCCCATGGGAATTCAGCTACAAATAGCACAAGACATTAGGAGGTTTCTCTGGCAAGGGGGGAAACAAACAGTAAGCAATATCATTTGGTCAATTGGGCTACGGTAAGAGCACCTACGGCACATGGTGGACTTGGTATAAAGGACCCTACTTTAATGAATTTAGCACTAGGAGCCAAGCTACTATGGCGGCTAATCACAATGACTTATGATTGGTGGAAAAAAATTCTGCATAAAAAATACTTCATGGGTATAAGGAAACTCTTGAGACAACTCTCGCAACAAGGGAACGATCCCCAATTTGGAAATTGTTGAAGTCCTCTATTTCTTTAATAAAATCAAAGCTATCTTGGGTCCCTATGAATGGGAGGCAAATTGATTGGTGGAATGACAATATCATGGGAAATCAACCTCTTAATTCGAACCAAGAACTCCTTCCTCTTCAAGAATGGCTAGTTTCTCAAGGAAAGTGCACTCTGTACGACATCTCCACTTGGTCCAATTCAGGATAGTGGATTGGCTAGAATTTGAGCTCACCTCCACATTATCTCATCTCGCTATTAATCAGCTCCAAACAGTCCATAAAAGTTGTGCACCAATATGTCTAACTTCCACAGATAAACGAAGCTGGGGTACCACAAATTACACTATCAAGAAAGGTTATGACCAACAGTTAGAAAATCTCTCTCTTCCATCCAAATCTTCGTTCTAGGGGAAATTTTGGCATCCGAATGATATTCCAACAATAAACATCTTTTGTTGGACTTTTGGCCCATGGGAAGATTTTGATGGGTGAAAATTTTATGAAGAGGGGGATTTAGGGCCCATTGAGATGCACTCTCTGCCTGAACAATGCTGAAATTGCCCATCATCTTTCCTAGATTGCAGCTTTGCTAAGGAGGTATGGCAACAAGCAATATGGGGAATCGAACACAGATATCGGAAGCCCAACAATTGGAAAAGCCTATTTGACAAATGGTGCTCTCTATACAGGGGATCCTTCCAAAATAAACCCCTCTTCAAAAGGGTGTGGATTGCTTTACAAAATGCATTTGCTCGAAATTGTCGTTAGCCAGAAACAGGGCAATCTTTAGACGGGAATCATCCAAGCCAGAAATGGTAGCAAGATGAGCAATTGTTCTTCTGGCTGAATACATAGTCGCCAAAGGATTTACCCTCTCCTCCCCTCAAGTGTTAGACAAAGATGAAGATATGTGGCTTGAGCAGTTCCATTTTTCCTACTCATATCCAAACTTCAATGAAAAGCATTTGACAACTAGATCTAGCTGACAGCTTAAGTTGACTCAAGAGGATTTCAAAAATTGGAAATCGAACCAAGCCTCCTTTTTTCTCTTCTTTGATGGTGCTTCCAAGAGAAATCCATGGGTGGCAGGTGCGAGGGGGGGGGGGGTTTAATTCTTAACCCCCAAGGACAACAGGTAAACACTTTCTCATGGAGTCTTGGTCATCGAGTCTTGGTAAACTTTCTGACAACCTTATTGAAATGTTTGCCCTAATGCAAGGTTTGGATGTAGCCAAGTCCTTAAATTTGTAGAAATTGATCATTGTTGGGGATTCCCTAATTACCATTAGGCATATGGTTCAAGGAACCAAGCCATTGGATGTCAGATTGGCAGCTCCTCTTGAAAGAATAAGGCAAATTCAGATAGCTTTCTCCAACATCAGTTACTATCATCTCAAAAGGGGCAATAACCAAGAAGCAAATCGATATGCAAACCTCACCATCTTTTAAAATGATGGGTATCTAACCCTCAACAACATAGATTCTTATAAACCCATGAAGGAAATGCCACTTTTCAAACACTTAGGTTGGCACACAAGCAAGGTAGTGGTCTACGGAGTATACAAGATCAGGAGAACCAAAACGAGACTCCCCATTACCACCCACATGAACTGGACAATAAGAGGCAAATTGGTACAGATTCCTCAGTCCCCTCTTCATATGCAAAACCAGTCTTTCCAGCTGTTCCAGAAAAGGCATGTCACACCACAGGGACAGCAGTACCAGCCAATCAGCCAGAAAGCTCAGATGATACTCAGGGTTGATATCATAAGTTGCAAGGTCCTCCTTGCCAATTTTGTCATGTTTTTTCTAGTACTAAAGTTTCTTGACATTTATTTGTAACCCTCCTCGGGTCTGTAAATTGATAAACAGTCTCGCTTGTGATGTACTTCTTCGCTGAGAGCTATGCTGCAGCCTTTATTAATACAAAATTCCCCAGTTACTGTTTATATATAATTAATACAAAATTCCCCAGTTATTGTATATATATATATACACACACACCATAGGCAAAATCTCAATAAAATAGATAACAATTTAATATTAATCCATACATTTTTTGTGAAAACCGTCAAACCGTGTAAAATGTTAGCCATTACTTAATGAATCTTTGTTGATTGGCGAATTTACGAAACATCTATAAAAGAAGAGAAAGAAAAAACAGAGAAAACTAGGGCACACATACCATCAGCATCAGTTGGGGGCTGAAATGTTCCAGTAATCTTGCCTTGTGTTTGACTGGGAGGGAAAGTCTGCAAATTGTTATCTGCACAAAAGTACAACAATGCATAAATCACATAATCCGCACTGCCAAGATCTCCATACCCACGTCCACAATGCAACTCTGCAACACTATTCGTCCCCATTTAAACAGAATCCGGGTGCCCTAAAATCCTGCTTAAACTACCAAATCCAATATTCCTAAGCAATACCCAACTCCCATAATTCATCACACTAGGCTGAATCCCATAAAATTTGCATACCCTGCATAAAATTTGCAGAAAAACACCAAATCCTATGCTTGTAACCGCTGTCCAAAAGTTAAACTTCAATAGATTCGGGGCTAAAAACTCACCCGGAAACCTCAGTTCGACGTGATCCGGACTTGAGGCGGCCTACAGAAGAACAAATCACGGGATCCTTTCAGCATACACATAGGATGAGACAATAATTAAACTAGAAATTTCAAAACCAATTACAAGGGAATTAAGGATGAAAATGATGCAATCGAGTTCTTACAGGAACAGATCCGGAGACTTTCTGATTGTCAAGAGTTGTATAACCGCTGCTCATCATCTTTGCGAGACTACTGGATCATTCGGCCTTAATCTTTCCAATCAGATCTGCAATTTTTCTTCCTAATGTTCTAAGGATTACAATGGAGGAGCCTTCTTACCAATCACATGTACGAGGCAAAACCTTGATTTATATCTATCCAACTAAGCTTTGAAGTTAAGTTACCGAATATGTAACATATTTGCAATTTCTCACCGAGGCCGGCTCGCCGGGTCGCGCCGGGCTGCTTACAAACACGATATGAAGTCGTATATGATATATGTTTTTCGTGGGAGGGTATGATTGGAACCATTACAAATATTCATTCTAATGATGAAAGAGATATTTGAACCGGTCAGGATAATGACAGTTGGCCAGAGGGGTGAAAATGTGTTTGATTTTTCGTAGTCTAAATTGGTTTTTTCCACATAATTCTAAACTGTTATGGAATGGTCTCTCCATGTAGGCATCGCATTGCAAGTTAAACTTAGTTTTACGGTTTGCAAAGCATTAATTGTTATATATTATTTAAGTTATATTTATAGATTTTTATATTTAATATTATTTTTTTTTTATTTTTTTATGATAGGGATCCGTAATTACATCAAATAATTTGGGTAAGATTTATAATTAAAACAATGAGTAATGAGTTATGGCTAGAAATCTAAAATTTGATATTTATTTTTACTTTATTATTATAATGATAATTTAATTTAAGATGGTGACTTAAATTAACATATAAAAAAAATTGTCAATTCTTGCTAGCGCAATTGGTTAAGGTGTGGGTTTTGTTTGCTAGGCGATCCGACTTCCATACCCTCAAGGTGAGTTTAGTGGGGAGGAGACACCCAAAAATTCAGCCATGTTAAAGGTTGGGGCACATTTCTAACAAACAAAAAATATATATAAAAAAATTTAAAGAATAATATTATTTTTGTTAAATATGATCACAAACTAAATATCAATATGTTGAAAGTAAAAGATATTCAAAGATGATGGAATAAAAAGATTAAGAATTTCAATTTGTCCTTAGATCGAGCCTAGGTAAGTTTCTCTTATAAAATCCATGCCAAATTGCAAGAGTTAGTGTGAAATTATAAATAAATCACATTGAGTAACATTAAATCAATAAAAAGTCAAATCTCGATAGAGCGATTGATTTTGATGGGCCTCTTTTTGCATGACGACCCAAATTCGAAACCTGGCACTATCGGGAGGAGACACCAAAATATCTAGTTGTGATAAGGGTTGGTGTGGCCCAGACCCGATGCAATCCTCGGATGATTTTGACTACTTAGATGCCCCTAGGTCAAGGTTTCTCAGCCACAAGCTAGTCCCGCGAGAATACAGACACGCTAGCAAACAACAAAAACATTAAATAAAGATCAACTTTTTAAGTGCAAAATTACATTTACATTGCAAATTTTAACAAGTTAAACTTGAAGGAATGGGTTAACCAATTTTTGGATTATTTTATATCAATGAAGTGATTTATTGCATCGAGAGTAGTGAGGTGCTCTATAGCCCAATATGAGGGAGATGTCATCACGTTAGCATTATGTTATATCAAGTTATGTTAAAAAAAAAATCAACTCAATAAAGGTTACATTACAACAAAATAAATAAATTAAAATTAAACAAATTAAACAAAAAGTAAATAACTACATATGTACATGACAACATCTAAAATATTAAACTAGCGTAGATCCTTCTTAGACCTGGATCTATGACACAACGAGATGGATCAAATTTCTTAAGGTGTAATTTGTGTATTATTTAATATGACAGAATTAATACTTGACACAGAATGAAAAAAAAAAAATACACCTTAAGAAATTTGATCTCTCAGTGCTTCATAAATCTGGGTTTAAGATGGATCTGCGTTGGTACATCTTATTCCTTGAGCACATGTAGAAAAAGATTGTTTGATTTGGATCATATGTTAATACTTCCAAATGTAATTGAAAAGCTACTCTTATATTGTGAATTTTAACAAGTTAATTTTGAGTGAATGGATCAAACAATTTTTGGATTATTTTTATATCAATGAAATTATTTAGACATTTTATTCCATACTATAAGGAAAACACCAATTAGTGGAGGTTTTAGCAAAAGCATATTTCTTTGTTTTGTTTTTTTAGTAGAGGTGGGTAGGCAGGCATTTTTTTTCAGTGCACCTAAACCCTTAAAGTGCACTAGTGTGCTTTTATAACACATGCACTAGTGCATTTATAATATAATGCACCATAAATAACAATTCAAAAAAATACTTCCTATGCTCAAATTATAAAATAGAACACTAAAAAAAACTACCACATGTCACATATAAAACATATCAATACAAGGAAAACACCACCTAGCAAAGATTTTTCCAGAACCTCTCCAAAAAAAAATTCCCTTCTCTGTTTATAGCAGAGGCAGTCGATCAGAGATTTTAGTGAATGTCTTTTGTCTTATGTATTGTATTCATCTTATCACATCGATGCACCCACCCTTTAATATGATGTGTTATTAGTCCCTGATGAAGGCACAGAGGGACTATAGCGATCGATAATTCGTTGACTTCATATTAATATGTCCTTTGACTATAAATTTTCGCATCATCTGTATTGTTCATAGTATAAAAGTAAAAACATTTTATATATATATAAATAAATAAAAACTTATATGTCATCGTCTCATTGGAGAATATATTCGAGGTCTTATTGTCAGCTTCGTTGTTCCCAATGTTGTAAATGTGTAGATGTCCAAAGTTTTGAGCTTAGACGCTCCTTTTTAATTTTTATTACATTTTTACTAAAATGTTTACATATCGAAAGTTCTGAGCATGGATGTTACTTTTTAATGTTTTTTTTATTATTGGTCCCTGCCGAGTGCGTAGAGGGACTATAGATATCGCATATTAATATTATTATTATTAGTCCTTTCTATTTTAATTGAAATGTTTACATACCGAAGGTTTAGATCATTGACACCTTTTTTGAGGTGCTTGAATAAGCCTGGCAGCTTAAATGTTTACATAGTGTGAGGTCCTGAAACATGCCTGACAATTTAAATCTTTGCATAACGCGAAGTCCTTAGACGGCCTGACAGCCTTAAATGTTGATCTAGATAGGCTTCTCAAAGTACATTTTTCCTCAAAATTTTCCATACAATGTTGCAGTGAATTTGGACAATATTGTTGTCCACCACCAGTTGAATAGGCATTGTATGTTTCATACTTCTTCTAGGCTTGGAATGCAATTTGGTCATCATTGAAGCTACATACATTGTTTACTGGTTTGATGGGTGCTTGTTCTCCGTTGGTTCGTCAGTTGTTGCTTGTTGTTGTTTAGTTCAACTTTGCAAGGTTGGGGACTTGCGCTTGCGGTTGGACCTGTTGGTGCTTGTTGCTTGCTTTTGTTTACTTCAACTTTTGCAAGGTTGGGGTCCTACATTCAAAATTGGATCTGTTCTTTTTTTTTACTTTGCGTGGTTCAAGTGTTTCACCCGTAATTCGACCTGCGCTTCTATCGTTCATTGTTTCGGAGTAAGTTTCGATGCCATAATTTCATTTTCTATTCGTTATTTTTTGTTCATTATTTGCAATTTGCAAGTAAGAATGTTTACTTATTTCTACTAGCATGTTCGTCATATGTTTCTGGTTCCTTTTGTGCTTCGACTGCAGTTTGGTAATTGTTGGAGATACATATGTTGTTTATTGGTTTGGTGGTTGTTGCTTGTTCACTGGTTCGTTGGTTCGTCGATTGTTAGTTGTTGTTGTTTGGCTCAAGTTTACAAGTTTGGGGCCCTGGGGCTACAGTTGGGCCTATTAGTGCTTTCTCACTAGTTTGTTGCTTGTTGTTTTCTTTTGTTTACTTCAGCTTTGCAAGGTTGGGGTCTTGTGCCAGAAGTTGGAGCTGGTTTTTTTTTGGGGGGCGCTTTGTGGTGTTTAGGTCCTGCACCCGTGAGTGGACCTGCGATTCTGTTGTTTGTCGTGTCTGGCGAAGTCGAGATCTGGCGCTTGTTCCGTGCCCACCTGTTCTGCTGTAAAATTTTGTTGATACTTCAGTGTTGACATAATACAAAATAGTGGTATAAGAAATAATTGGACAATTACATGTGCAATTACAATATATGTTGTCTTTTTGTTAAGATAATACATGAGCAAAACACACTTATTAACCATATATGGTGAAATGTGCCCATATCACAATACAACTTATATCCTCTACACAGACTGGTGTGACCACAATTCAATTTGTCTTGTACTTGAAATATGATATGTACACCAAAGATGTTGCAAAATTATATTTCCATGTTTGGAAGCATGTCTGGATACTTTGCCACAGAAAACCAAAATCATTTAGCTATGGCCATGCAATTTCTTAATATTTTGTGGCTTGTAATATATTTTGGGCAAGAAAAAACTTTATATATTTACAACCATGGATGGAGAAAAGCAAAGGTACATATTTCTAACTGTCTCTTATTCTATTCGTTGATTCTCATTTAGTGTATGTACATATTACTTATTTTATGTTGCATACCAGCTTCCATTCATGTTCATTGTATTTTGTGTGTTCCCACATTCAAATAAATAGAATAGCTGAAGAAAATGATTCACGAAGGAGTCTTAACTGCAGCGGTGGATGAGGAGATAGAAAGGTTGATGCTTGTAATGTTATTTCATATTCCATTGTTTTGTGTTTCATTTATTATATGTATATGTGTTCACCTAATTTATTGTATGTAGATATTGCGTACCTTCCTACATAATAACTTATCTTCATGTCCTTTGTATTTGTTGTGCCGCTACATTGAAAAAATTCGAACTCTGTTTATTTTTTCTTACATGTCTTACTACATACTAACTTCCTTCATGTCCATTGTAATTTTTCCTGCATTGCTACATTTAAAAAACAGAGTGGCTAGAGAGGACGATGGACTCTTTGGCGAGAATGTAGCAGAGGAGTTACAGAGGTGCATACATGTACTCTTATTTCATATTCTAGTGTTTAGTATTTCATTTATTGTCTGTGTATTTGTTCTATTTGTTCTACTGCTTTGCACCTTTTTTTTTGTATGTATATACTACGTATCTTTTTGCTTATTATCATGTGAATTTTATTCTCTTTGCTGCTACATTGAAAAAAATAGAACTGTATTTCTTTGTTTTACATGTCTTTATGCATACTAACTTGCCTTCGTTTCCATTGTATGTTCAACGTTGCTACCTTGAAATAAACAGATTGGTTGGACAAGAAGATGAATTCTTATATGTCACAGTAGAGGGGTTTGTGGTACAATCTTTGAAAAGGTATACCAACTGTGCTAGTAAATTAAACATACAAAACTGGTGGGGGCATATAATATTGGACTAGAAAAAGATGATTTGGCAACAATGGGCCTTTGTTGAGACTTCCCTCTTCCAAACATTGCCCTCCCCATTTCTAATTTTTGCATTTTCTATTATCCCTTTTTTTCCCCTCTTCTATACTTAACTTTTCTCGTCTACTTTTGCTTTTTGGTTGCTTTGCTTAGTCGTCTTTTTGAAAATGCCTAGGTGTGTGGGTTGGCGGACTCACAGGTTCACATTTATGGTCATGCTTATACCTTATTCCATACTTACCCACTTTGTCGATCGCGGGTTTCGGCTGGCAGGTTCAAGATTGTGTCTATGGCTTCAGAGGTTCCACAATATACAGATTGGTCGTCGTACCCCCCCATCACTCCCTATTTATTGTTGCACATTTTTCAGTCAAAAAACCTGAGGCATACAATTTGACCCTTGGGTCCTCATGTTTTTTGAGTATCCCTTGAACACCCTATTTCATATTCCATCTCCTTCAACCATGTATGTGACATTAATAACAATTATGGACAATATACAATGTATATGCTTCTTTAGTCCTTCTGATGTTCATCTACACATGCTTACATCAGAAAAAGTTGGACTAGTGACATGGCCATAAGCAGTCAATCATCCCAAACATCTGCAGACCGAAAAGGCCAAAGGTAAAGATGCATACATTTTGTTCCTCATATGTTTACCAAACAAATATCCTCAACTATTTATTCATCTATGGCATGGTGAATATGCTGATGTCATCCGCAACACATACTTTGTAGTTCACAAGAAGTATCAACAAGCGCAAGTGAGACGTCGACCATAGCGCAAGTTCTGTAGACTAAGAGGTTCGGTTGCAAAACTCTAGCTCCATAGTTCATCAAAGTTGTGCGTCTACTTGTGCATTTATGCAAGGAAAAAAGAAAACAAAAAAATGATGCACACTACCATTCACATTACTTTTCCTGTTCAAAAAATGTCACCAGGTCTAAACTTGTAACACCCAAAATACTATCAATAGAGGGCTTGAATAGTCGTCAAACTAGACAAGTGTTCATCGGGGACATAATGGTCATCTATAGCACCTACTTGGACAAGGCAAACAAAACTAGATCCATTATGCATGCTGACATGATAGACAAGGAAGCCCTGATGACAGTCACACTGACTATTCCCACACAACTTGTCCAGAAACATGCAGAAAAGATATTGCCAGGTAATGGGATATCCATTACAAATTGTAATATACTTCCCAAAACAGTATATGACCATGGTGATTGTGATCAGATTATATCACTCAACGAAACAAGTATTGTGGAAAAAATTATCGCTACTTGTTCATAATATCGTTTCGTCCCAGACACAACTATCAACTAACTTGCACAGAGCAACGACATTTACCCAATCAGAACCATTGGCGCAATTGTCACACTCGCGCGAAAACTTGGCTAACAACACATTCTCCATATAAAAGATGGAGAGTTAGACAACGACAAGGCAATGGTATTGTTCTCCATATCCAGTTTTGTCCTTTACTTTCACATGTCCATGTATCTCGGTTAAGTTACACAAATGTTGCATTGTTCCATGTTGCAGCTGCAATTGTTCGACACCTATTCAAATTTGTTTTCGTCAATGGAACAACAATTGCATAAAGGGCAATTTCCACTTATGCTCTTAAAAAATATAACAAAGAAAAGAGATGTTAAAGAAAGGATCTTTCGCACAACCCAAGCAACATTTGTAACATAATTGCAAGCAGACATAGTACAGGATCTCAAGAAACTAACTAGCTCTACAACTGTTGTAGGTATACATCTACAGATTCATCCTCACTTTGCTCATACAGATTGCCTTCAACAAATTTCTGCATTTTTTTTTATTTTATTTTTTGGTGTAGTTGTATATTATATTGTTCAATATATTAATTGATATGCTCACGTTTCCAGGTTGAGGGTGTTTTGGTTGCAACGAATGCGTACTCGACCCCCTTCGAGCATGTATGTGCCAACTGCAACTYTTCTGCTTTTGCTTCTGGTTTCATAAGTGATGATACAATTGATTGTCTGCGATGCAGTAAAAAATGTCCTTACATATATAGACATTGCCTCAATGTTGCCATCTGAACCGTGGGAAACACAACCATACATTGTACAATTAGACATCCTATGTTACAAGATGTGCTTTCTGGGTTAGCAGAATTGTCATATGAAGCATACCTACATAAAAAGGCAAACAATGTCTCATGTGTGTTTGTGATTTTTCTTCAACATCCAGATGAATGTTCGTCGGACTCGAGTTCTTCGGAGTTTACATTTATAGCTGTAAAATTCTCTTTCCAAAGATTTTGTCTCTTCTTGTGCACTTGAAACAATAAGGAAAATCTAACTACAAATGCAATCGATGTTGTTATTTTGATGTTTTTTTGCATCTCCCAGTAATAATTTTGCATATTTGTTGGGGTGTGCAAATGAAAAAAAAAAATGGTGGCTGCCAGTGACTTTGTTGGAGGGGTCTGCACATTTTTTGGGTGCCCAAATTGGACAATTGTTTTCCAACTATATAGCCATGGCAAGATTTCTGCATTTCTTTTGGGTACCTGAATAAAAAAAAATGGTCTCCAACTATACATTTATGGTATGGTATCTGCATTTTCTCGATGCCTCAAAAAAGGACTCAACATGGATTGAAACATGAGTTTGAGGTTTTCAAAACTCGCTATAGAGATTGGGGTGTTCGGGAATTGGAATTCATATAGGCAGGGGCAGTTGTTGGTGATGTACATGCGCATAAGATTGTTCAGTCCATAAATGGGAAGCATGAGCCCAAACCCCATAAAAAGTATCCAACTGTAAATACCTCAGGCCCATCCTTTGAACCATTGAAATAGATTGCTCCTCTGGGCAGAACCATCAGGCATTTCCAATAATATTGGAAATTTTTCATTGATAAAACTGGTAGTGATAGACCATGGCACTATCAGAAGAAAATGTCCATAGTGATCTTGCTTAATGGTAAAATAGTAATAGGCAACTTTCTTGTTCCCCATTTTGAGGTATGGTTATACCTAGGGTACAATGGTGAAGCTCCGTTGGTTTTGTGTTGTCTTGTGTTTGGCAGACTTTTGTATGTATCCCATGGCCTCGGTTATTTTCTCGTGGGAACATATACTAAATGTAAGAGAAAACCAATGCCACGTGTGTTTTTTGTATATATCAAATTGTTTGATGCAAAGGTCGATGTGTACTGCTCTATGGAACCTTGTGGGATCTTGCTTGAAGCCTTTTGTGTTCATGCGTTGCATTGTGCCTCAACTTTCAATACATTTGGTGTTTACTTGGTTCTTGGTTGTATGCTTCGTTCTAGAAAATTAATAATACATTCAGGATCTTGGCAATTTTTCTATGATCTTAAAGACTATAGAGGACATGCTTTGCCATTTAATATAAGCTCTGTGGCGCAAATGTAGTGTGTGGCTCGTTTTAGCACTTTTCCTTGATTGATGAACTTAGCAAAATTCATCAAAATTCATCTCCTGGAATAATTTGAAATAAAACAATATATACTATGCGAAGTCCAATGGAACTATCATATCAACGAGAACATTAAAATTCAAATTCGTCGTTGTTATACTTGCGGTGAAGCTGACAATACAATAACTTAAACATCCCAAAATTATTTTTCTTGTAGCTTTTCGACGCTTCTCTTATACAAACAGATCCTAGAAACTATAAGCATGACTTGCTTTATATATTCCTTGATTGAAGAACATGTTCACGTGTTTAATGCACTTCACAGTTACTGTTAAGACCATCAATGGGGCTTCCTTACACCAATTCCCTCTTCCGAAAATTGTCATCCCCTTTCTTTTTGCTATCTGCTTTCCCTTTCTGGTTACTTACTCGTTTTTTGGAAAATGTCTAGGTGCGGGAGTTGGCGGATTCACGTCTTCAGGTTTCCACTGTTACTTTTATATCACCAGCCCAATCGATCACTTCCCCATTTCATATTGAACAAACTTTTTGGATCGCGGGTTCCAGATAGGTAGGTTCAACATTGCGTTTCCATTGTTCTGTCGCCTGCAAACAACACCCAGACTTCACGATCTACAAAATAGCAAACAAATTCCCCTTTATCTCGTTTGATTTCGCTTTCTTTTTACTTGGTCCTTTTTTTGAATGCCTCATGCTTTTATATACAGCACATGAAGTTCCGCAATATACAAATTGACCCTTGAAATCCATCATTGTCTCTTATACAAACAAATCTTGGAAACTATAAGCATGGCTCGCTTTATCTATTCCTTGATTGAAGAACATCTTCACATGTTTAATGCACTTCATAGTTACTGTTAAGACCATCAATGGGGCTTTCGTACACCAATTCCCGCTTCTGAAAATTGCCATTCCCTTTCTTTTTGCCCTCTTCTTTCCCTTTCTGGTTACTTACTTGTTTTTCAAAAAATGTCTAGGTGCGGGAGTTGGCGAATTCACGTCTTCAGATTTCCACTGTTACTATTATATCACTAGCCCGCCCGACCGCTTCCCCGTTTCATATTGAACAAACTTTTAGGATCGCGGGTTCCTGGATAGGTGGGTTCAACATTGCATTTCCATTGTTCCTCCGCCTGCAAACAACACCTGGACTTACGCGATCTACAAAATAACAAACAAATACTTGGTCCTTTTTTCGAATGTCTCGTGCTTTCATATACAACACCCAAAATTTCGCAATATACAAATTGACCCTCGAAATCCGTCATTGTCTCTTATATAAATAGATCCTGGAAACTATAAGCATGGCTCACTTTATCTATTCCTTGATTGAAGAACCTATTCACATGTTTAATGCACTTCATAGTTACTATTAAATCCATCAATGGGGCTTTTTTACACCAATTCCTGCTTTTGAAAATTGCCATCCCCTTTCTTTTTTCCCTCTGCTTTCCCTTTCTGGTTACTTACTTGTTTTTCGAAAAATGTCTAGGTGTGGGAATTTGCGAATTCACGTCTTCAGATTTCCATTGTTACTTTTATATCACCAGCCCGACCGATCGCTTCCCCATTTCATATTGAACAAACTTTTTGAATCGCGGGTTCCCGAATATCCGGGTTCAACATTGCGTTTCCATTATTTCGCTGCCTGCAAACAACACTCGGACTTCCGCGATCTACAAAAAAACAAACAAATTTCCCTTTATCTCGTTTGCTTTCGCTTTCTGTTTACTTGGTCATTTTTCCGAATATCTACAATATACAAATTGACCCTCGAAATCCGTCATTGTCTCTTATACAAATAGATCCTGGAAACTATAAGCATGTCTCGCTTTATCTATTCCTTGATTGAAGAACCTGTTCACATGTTTAATGCACTTCATAGTTACTGTTGAGACCATCAATGGGGATTTCTTACACCAATTCCTGCTTTCAAAAATTGTCATCCCCTTTCTTTTTGCCCTCTGCTTTCCCTTTCTGGTTACTTACTCATTTTTCGGAAAATGTCTAGGTGCAGGAGTTGGCGGATTCACGTCTTCAAATTTCCACTGTTACTTTTATATCATCAACTCGACCGACCGCTTCCCCGTTTCATATTGAACAAACATTTTGGATCACGGGTTCCCAGATAGGCGGGCTCAACACTGTGTTTCCATTGTTCCGCCGCTTGCAAACAACACCCAGACTTCCGCGATCTACAAAATAGCAAACAAATTTCCCTTTATCTCGTTTTCTTTCGCTTTATGTTTACTTGGTCCTTTTTCCAAATGTCTCATGCTTTTATATACAACACCCGAAGTTTCGCAATATACAAATTGACCCTCGAAATCCGTCATTGTCTCTTGTTTTGTGTTATGCATTTTGCATTCAACAGTTGGGGTAGATACAATTTGACCATCGGACCCTCACGTCTCTTGAGTAGAGCTTGTGGCCCTATTTTTAAGCCTGCCAATATTCCTTGTTCCGAGTATGTTTAATGCCTTTATATCACGAGTCCAACCAACCGCTTKCCCATTGCATACTTGGCCACTATTACCATCGCCAGTTCCCGGCCAAGCTTGCTCAACATTGCATTTCCATTGTTCCGCTACCTACAAACAACACCCAAAAATTCCGCGATATACAAATTGATGGCCAAAATCTGTCATTGTGACATACAATTTGACCATCGGCCCCTCACGTCTTGAGTACATCTTGTGACCATATTTTTGAAGCCCGCCCGACCGCTTTCCATACTTGGCCATTTCTKGGAATCTGTTTCATGGGTTGGTGGGTGGACGAAATGTACAATGCTTAGTCGCTCTTCGCCATCCCYGCCACCTTTGTACTTCTTTCTAGATATGCAATTATTAAGCTTTGATGCTAGTAGCTCATCGTGCAGGAACCATTAAGATTTTCATTAATGTCTGGAAGGCCGGAGAAGATTTTTCATTAATACGAATTAAACTAAGATTTGYGAAGAAGAGTGTTATCCTTTCCAAGTATTCATTTCAAGCATGATGCAATCTCTTTCATGCGTTGGCCGATTGGCGCCTTTACGAAATCTCTAATTCTTAATCGCTTTTTGTCATCACTGCCATCTTCGCACTTTTTTCTAAATATGCAATTAGTAAGATTTAATGGTAGCAACTCATTACGCACGAACCCTAGAGATTGTCATTGATCAACGAAAGGATCGAGGATATCTTCCATTGATACGCATTAAACCAATATTTGTGGAGGGTTATATTATCCCTCCCCAATTTTCATTTCAAACATCATCTAGAGCAAACATAAATTCTCGTTAACTTATGGCAGCATTTCCACAACAGTTTTGTTCAAATACAGTAAACACCTTCGGGGATGATGGCAAGAGCTTCTAGTATTCCAAAGCATATTCTTACTACTCATCTCCCTCCTCCTAGGAGCAAAAAAAGAGATGGTCCCTTGGTGCACCAAGAGATATATTTCAAGCCAAAGAACTCCAAGGCAACCCTGTCTGCCCAGATAACCTGCCCGCCTGCATTGATGGCTGGCGCAGAGGTTGATGCAATCGATTTCGAGTTGGAAGAAAATAATCTAATGGATGATGATACGATAATGGATGATGGAAATGCATACGATGTTCCCACTCCTGGGCCCAAATTGAAATCAACCATAACGAGCGACACTTCCTGACTCGACGATGGCGGCCCTGGCAACACTAAAAGAAGGGGTTTGAGAAAAGAAACCGACGTTGAACGCAATAGTCGCTTTGCAGCTCAAAAGTAGGAATTCCAGAGGTCTAAATTAGTTTGTTCTGGGTGGAAGTCTTTCACTGTAAGGAAATGATCTATTGATGCTCCCAGAGATATATTTCAAGCCAAAAAATTATTCAATTGCAGGACCACTCTCATGTTCTCTTATATACAATTAACATCTTAGGGGATGGTGACCAGGACTCCCACTGGTGCAAGGCATATTCCTACTACCCATCTTCTTATGCCAAGAATGGACTAATTTGGGCCTCTGGAATTGCTTGTGCAACCTGTGTCCCTGAAGTTTTCGACTGTGAGGAGGTGGTTTCTTGGTGTTTCCTAAATTTCAGTTTTGGGCTCTTTTGTTTGCCCTGCAACATTTTTCATCTTCTTCCTCACAGGAAGCTTGTGAGAACTATCAATTTTACCACAGGACTGTTGTTTATCTGCTTCAAACCAAGGATTTATTCCACTACAGAACCACTCTCATGTTTCTTTGTCGCCTCAGGTCTTCCGCGAGATATTAAGATCGGGGCACTAAACATTAACCCCCCAAGGAGAAGACTGCGAGGATTTCTTAATAAAAAGCATGGTAATCAGTTTTGTATGCATGTTGAAAAACATCTCGATGGCTCCTGCATGTTGCAGATCTTGTGCCTGTGTTTATGGCAAATATGTTCAATGTTTTGGCCCAAAGAACTCGGTCCAATTTCTATGTTTCAATATACAGTGCCCAACATTTTTTTTAAATGGATTTATTGTTAAAATTTTTGCCTTGGAGTCTTAGTTGTTGCTTCTTTTATGAATTTAACACCTCTTCTCATTGGCATGGTTCAATAGTCTCGTAGTTATTCGATATTGTATTTGCTTAAGTAATTTGATCTAAAATGGAGCATTTAACAATTATATGACAATGCATTGTGTCCATCCATCAGGCTTTTATGGAAACAAAAATGAATTTCAGACAGTTTCAAACCAACGTTCAATTCTATTCGTAATGAAGATAGAACATAGCAAGACCAAATCACAATGTTGCAGTCCTGGCCTCACCATAGAAATTTTGTTTTCATCTCAGCCTTTCTAGGCAACAAATTTCTTATTTCCCTTTCCCTTGCTTGATTCCTTTAGTCCGAAAGGAAACATTTTATTAGTTTTCCAACCCCTGGCCTCTATTTGAGCATTTTTTACTTTATTAATGAAATTACCAAATTTCTTTTTCGTGAATTAATAAAAGGAAATATATATATATATATATGGTGGTTGTAGTCAAATGGGCCTATAAAATCAACTACAATATTAAAATTCAAGATTGTCATTCGTGTTTCTAGACATGCAATTATTAAGCTTTAATGCTAACAACCCATCATGCAAGAAGTATAATACTTAAGTTAATATGTTAAAGTCGTGGAAGAATGTATCAAGAACACAATTACTCCCACAAGTTGCAATAAAATATAATGTTCAACAAAGCATTTGCTCACAATTACTAGAAAATGATTGCTTTGCAACAATGGGGCTTGTTTGAAACCAATTTCCGCTTACGAAAATTGCCCTATGCCTTTCTACTTTCTATTTTCCCACTCTTTTATCCCCTATAGTTTCTCTTTTTGGTTACTTATTCGTTTTTTGTTTTTTTTTTCGAAAATGTCTTGTTGCACGGGTTGGCAGATTCACGTATTCACAGTTTCATCCATGCTTTTATATCATGATTCTGACCGAGTGCTTCTCCTTTCTCTAAATTGCACTTCCATTGTTCTGTGATCTGCAAACAACACTCCGACTTCTGCGATATGCAGATTTACTTCTAGACTCCCACATCATCCCCTCTTCCGTGTTACACATTTTGCACTGAAATGTTCCGATATATATAATTTGACAGTCAGGGCCTTACGTCTCCTCAGAAACCCTTGTCACTCTATTTTGAAGCTCGTCCGACCGCTTTCCACACTTGACCATTTATTGACATCTCTTTCACTTGCGGGTTCCTGGATAGGTGGAATGCACTTCTAGTGTTCCACGACCATTTCTTGAAATCTCTTTCGTGGATCATTTGGTTGGCGGGTTCAGACAATTTCCAATTCCTAGTCGTTTTTTTTTGTGCCCGCCACCTTCGAACTTCTTTCCAAGTATATGCAATAAGTATATAACTTCTCCAGAGACATGCGTAAAAGATCTTGCCAGGAAATGGGATATCTATTACATATGTGAATATATTAACCCTTATTTTTTGTCTTCTATACTTGACCAAATTCTCGTTTGTCTTTTCCCTATACTTTATCTTTCTTGTTACTTAGTCGTTTCTCCGAAAATGCCTAGCTGCGCGGGTTGGTGCACTCGTAGGTTCACATTTTCACTCGTGCTTTTATATCGTGACTCCGACCGACCACTTCCCCATTCCATACCCAACCACTTCTCTGACCACGAATTCCCAAGTAGGCAGGCTCTAGATTGCACTCCAATTGTTTCATGACCTGCAAACAACACACTCACTTCCACGATATACAAATTTACAACCGGACTCACATCATACCGTCTTCTGTATTACAATCTACCTATCATCCCCTCTTTTGTGGTACACATTCTGCATTGAAAACTTCTAAGACCTTCAATTTGACAATCGGGTCCTCACGTCTCCTATGGAACTATTGTCACCTTTTTTGAAGCCCGTCCGTCCGCTTTCCATACTTCGCCTTTTCTTCGAATTTCTTTCATGGATCGTCGGGTTGGCGGGTTCAAGAAATATCCAATTCCTAATCATTGTTTCATGTGCCCGCGCCCTTTGCACTTCTTTCCAAGTATGCAATAACTAAGGTTTAATGCTAACAACTCACCATGCCTCGAGGAGACCGTCATAATAATTGTTCCTACACAACTTGTACAAAAATATGCAGAAAATATCCTGCCAAGTAGGATATCTATTACAAATACTTACCAACTTTTTTGCTTGTGGCTTACAGGGCATGCGGGTTCAAGATTTCCCTACTTTGAAGCCCGTCCGACCGATGTTCATACTTATGTTTATATAAAAGAGTCTTATTTATAATAAAAAGATTGTATATATATATATATATATATATATATTATGTGTGTGTGTATATATAAGTTCTTATTTCTAAGTATGTAATTAGCAAGTGTTAATGTTGAACTAGGATTTGAGGAGATCTCCCATTAATATGCATAAAACCAAAATTTATGGATGGTTATATTATCCCTTCCGAGTGTTAATTTCAAACATCATGGAATGTCATTTGCACGCCATCGGGTTGGCCCGTTCATGAAATCTTCAATCCTTAATTCTGAAAATGAGTTTGATCGACCATTTCCCTATTCCATACTTAGCCACTTTCTTGGAATTTTGCAAATATACAAACCGACCGCTGAACTACCCCATCATGCTCTCTTCTGTTTTACACGTTTTGCAACAAAAAATTCTGAGACATCAAATTTGACCCTCGGACACTCACCTCTCCTGAGTATCCCTCGTAACCCTATTTTGAATCCCATCCAACTGTTTTTCATACCTTTCCATTCCTTGCTTGATCTTCCTCGTCTTCGTCACCTTCGCACTTGTCTATAATAATTTTTTTTATATATATATGTGTGTGTGTGTGTGTGTGTGTGTGTCTTCTTTCCAGATATGCAATTAATAAGATTTAATTGTAACAACTCGTCGTGTGGGAACCATATAGATTGTCATTGATGAACGAAAGGCTCGAGGAGATCTACTATTAATACACATTAAAGCAAGATTTGTGGAGGGTTATATTATATCGATTCATGGAATGTCGTTTGCACGTTCACAAAACCTCCAATCTTTTATTGTTATTCGTCGTACCCGCCACCTTCGCACTTCTAAATATGTAATAAGTAAGCTTTGTTGCTAACAACTCATCATGTAGCACCCATAGAGATTGTCATTAATGAGCGAAAGGCTCGAGGAGCTTTCCCATTCATAAGCATTGAACCAACATTTGCGGAGGTTTATATTATCGCCTCCAACTGTTCATTTCAACCATCGTCTAGAGAAAACAAACGTTCTCATAAACCTATGGCATCAACTCGACAACAGTTCTGTGGAGATATAGTGAACATCTTCGGGACTGAGGACCAGAACTTCCAGTGGTCCAGAGCATATTCTTATTACTCATCCGCTGTCGCCCAAAACGAAATAATTTGGACCTCTGGGATTTCTCGTGCAAGCTGTGTCCCTAAAGTTTTTGACTGTAAGGAGCTAGTCTCTTGGTGCGCCGATAAATATATTTCAGGCCAAAGAATTATTCCACTGTGGGACGACTCTTTTGTTTCTTTGTCACCTCAGGTCTTCCACTAGATGTTAAGATTGTTAGAGCCAACATTGACGTTCAAATGAGAAGATTCCAAGTAGTTCCTAAGAAAGCATAATAACGGGTTGAACCTCTTGCCCAAATTCCTGGAAGACCCGATGTCAGTTCCTGAAGATATCACAAACTTGCAGGTTAGTTCAGTTAGAAATCCATTCCAGGAAATTGCCTGGCTATTTACAAGAATAACGGGTCAGGAATCCACAACAACTATTTCCCGCATGGCTCTTTATATTTTGTATTTCACATTCAAGGACAAGCCATTTTTTATCATGGCAAGCTAATTTCCCATGAAATCTGTTCCCAATTGTCAAGCTTAAAAAAGGAGAATTTTTTTTATATGTCATCCTACTTGGTTTTTGTGATAGCGCATTGCTGCCAGATTCCAAAATTGTCTATGTCCAAGAAGGTAAACTAGGAATTCGACCCAGCAACATTCTGGTATGAGGCTTTGTGGAAGCACAAGGCCAACCACTATTTTTATGAGGTTTATAATGACTTTGTGTCTGCTTTCAAAGTTTTGTTGTTAGGAGAAGATGCTCCCTGCATATTTGACCAGGCAACTAGGTTTTTGGACAGGAAGGGGGCACTTGAACATATGGATAATTACACTGTGACAAGAATTTTTGGCTCCAAGGAAAAACCTGCTCTCCTTCCATGTCACATTACAGACACAATGTTTGTTACGTAAATAGCAAGGAAATACAACTATTGGTTGCATCTATTCCAAGAGAAGAAAAAAAATAGTTCAATCCTCTGCCTTGGAAAGTCGAGGACTTCGTGTTGAGGAACGTCAACAAAATTGACGAATTCGCAGCCCATTTCAACAACTTGAACCTAAGATATGTTGAAAGCATAAGAGGGTTCAACCCAAATAATTTTTTTTAAGAACATTTATAAACACTTGGCTTCGACAATTCTTTTTTCAAAAAACACCTAGCCGAAAATAGAGACACCGATGACAACGTTCATGCTTCTGATGCCGGTGACCTTGACACACTGCAAAGCACCATTTAATTGTACAAGCAACAGGGAAACGACCTCGGTGAGAAGAGTGCTCAATTGGTCGATAACACTCCCGAAAGTACGACATCTCGGAGCATCGCTCCAACCGCCCATCACAACAACAAAGCAACTTGGAATTCTTCAAATGGAGGAGGAGATAACGAACCTCCTCACCCTAAAATTGATATTTCTCATAAACTTCCTCTGAACAAGAAGAGGAAAACAATTGTGGGACATGCGGAAGAGCCCAAAATTGAGAGTGGGAACATGGAACTTGATCAACCTGGAGACGCGATCCAACATAGTCGTCCAATGAACATAGATGATACCAAAAATTTTGACGAAGATGAATCCTTCATGTTCCAGAGCGCTGTTTTTGACAACAAGTCTAAAAAATTAATTATTGAAAAAAAAGATGTAAAAAATAAGAAAGAAAAATCTCGTTCAGAGGTTAACCTTGCGAACATGCGGTCGTCCCAAATCTGTCAACTTCACATAGCGACCACAGATGCTCTTGATGATTCCATTGGAGGCATTGAGGCCGAGAATGCCAGACTGAAGGATCGGGTCAAGGAATTGGAGGAATATTTTATTCCTATGCCATTGCTTGCCAGTCCTTTGGCAATCGCTGTAAAATTTTCAGACCCCAACCCAGTTTCAGTCTCGTTGATTTTTCAGCCAATGTTTAATGCCCAAACCCAAATTTATAGCAAGCAATTAAACTCAGCAGAAAATAATTTTCAGAACTGAAACATGAGGATTTTGAACATCGTTTATAACACAGAAATGAAATATCAACATCACATAAACTCAGAAAAAATATTAACATTGGGATTTTCGGTCTAACAACGACCCTGGAAAAACCCACAAGGGGAAAACCAGTGAGAGGGAGTTTTTATTATTTGGGAGCTTCAGAGAAATTCTGTTACATCATATTCATCTTCAGAAATTTAAATGACAAACTTATCTCGATAACCATGTCAAGTCTTCACACAGGAAAATGAGCAAAACTCCTCAAAACTCTTTCCGGAATTTTCTGCAATAAATTACAGGTATGCTCAATTTATGTGCCTCCAAATTGTTGTACGATTGCCTTGAAATTTGTGCCAACAATCACAACCCAAAATAGAACATTAAATGTTATACAGTGCCTTGGGAAACATGCCAAACTTCCATAAAACACCACAAAACCTTTTCCTCAATTTATGTGCCTGAATAACAATCGTATGGACCGTGCGGAATCCATACAGATTGTACTTTTCTGCCTCGATTTTCATGCTTGTTTCCTGCTATACGAAACTCGAAAATCCATACAATACGAACTCTCTGATGAACTGTACCTTCGCTCGATTTTTGTGTCTTCTTTTGATGTTGTACATCTTGCTCAATCCGTACAGTACGACATGATTTCAATGTTGTACCCTTTGCCTCGATTTATGTGCTAGTATTCTACCTTGGAATGTGTGCCCTAGCTCTCAGAAATAACCTCTTTCCTCCTGCTCGAAAATGCTCTTGTTCTCTCTCAAAATGTCTCAACAACCAACACAATGGTGCGCCCTCTTTACCCTAATCGACCTCATGAGGTAATCTCAAGGGTCATCTCATCTAATGGTTGAGATTAGATGAGATCAACGGTGGGGATAAAATCACTTTACTTACCCACTTTCCGTAAGTCTCAAAAAGTCACCTTTTAATTTGCATCTCACAAATTAAATGACTAGGGTCCACATTAGGCACTTTCTCACCCCTTAGGCACCTAGGTGATGAGAAACACTTGCCTATGTACTTTTAAATTTATTTTTTAACACTCCCTCTTACAGAGGAAAGTGTTACTCACCACTCCAAGCTTGTCCCTGAAAAATACAAACGTGCCTCTACCCAATGCTTTGGTGAGTATGTCTGCAACCTACTTATTTGTAGAAATGTACTGTAGCTCCACAACTACTCTCTGAACATAGTCATGGATGAAGTGATAACGAATCTCGATATGCTTATACCTATCATGAAAAACTGGATTCTCCGAGAGTTTAATGCAACTCTGATTATCACAGCAAATCATGGTAGGCCTCAACTGCACACCGAACACTCGCACCTGTAACTTGTGAAGCCAAAGGGCCTCACAACTGGCTTGACTGGCTACCATATACTCAACCTCTATAGAACTCAAAGCCACTGACTTTTTCTTCCGACTGAACCCAGACACAACTATTGAGCCCAATCTGAAACAACACCCTGAAGTAATCTTCCTGTTACTGACACATCCTGCTCAATATGAATCTGTATAGCCAACCAGACGAACTCCATCTCCTCTCTGATAGTCCAGACCATAATCTAACATACCACAAAGATACATAAGCACATGTTTTGCTGCCACCCAGTGCACTCTCCTAGGCTCCACCATGAACTGACTGAGAGTGTTTATAGCAAAACAAATATATGCCCTGGTATTGACCAAATACATCAATGACCTGATCAACTGACGATATAAAGTGGAATCCACCAACTGAGACTCAGAAGCATGAAGCTTCTTCCAATTGGTAATCATAGGAGTGGTCATGGGCCTACTGTCCTCCATCTGAAATCTCCTCAGAATGTCACACACATACTTCCCTTGTCCCAGGAAGATATGTCCAGGCTCCCGCCAAACCTCCAATCCCAAAAAAGAGTGCATCAGTCCGATATCAGTCATCTCGAACTCTGAAGTAAGTCTCTCCTTACAGCTGTTGATGAGTATCTTTGCCCCTGTAATGAATATATCATCCACATATAGCAAGAGAATGAGAGGATCCTTTCCAACCACAATGAAGTATAGGTTGGGATCTACCTCACTCTTCTCAAAGCCCAACTGCTGCAAATAGGCATCAATCCTCGAATACCAAGCTCTGGAGCTTGTTTCAACCCATATAATGCCTTCTTCAGTCTACACACATGAGACTTGTTATCCCCCACTTTCAGGGATAACTAGGAGATCATGTCTTGAGGCCCACAGGTCCTAGACATGGAGTACCAAGAGAAGGATTGACTTTAGCATGGCCCTGGAGGGCCCAACTTTTCTTTCTTCCAACACCTTTATCTTGTCAGCATCAATAGCATCCACCACCATCGGCTTGGTTATGTGTCAGAGAAGGTTCTTGCTCCATGAGGTTATTAGTCCGGGTATCATGGTATGTGTCACTTTGATCATCAAAACCATTAAATGTATGCATCTGATTCCTTTTATTTCTAACAATTGCTTGGATCTTACACTTTCCCACTTGACCATGTTTGGGGGAATTGACAGGGTGCCCTAGGAAGCCTGTATCTATAGGTTTTGGTTTGCCACTGGGGGAAATTTATGAGAAGCCATCGTCCGCTCCCATCATAGTATCACTTCTCCATATTGTTTCCTGCTCACCTATCCCATTCCACTTGTCCATACATCGAGTTGACCTATTTTCAGGATTGCACCTTATCTCGTGGGAAGAAGGGTCTAAAGGCCAAGAAGGTAAAAGCAAGCTGGTAAAATATAAAAGCCTAAAAACAAAACCTTGAGATGCTTCGCCCAGGGATCCTCGAGAAAGCAATAAAAAGATTCTCAGCAAGAAACAAGAGGGACCCAGAAAAATAATAAAACAAGGCCTAACCAGAGGATAGGGGGTCTCATCACGAGCCAACCT
The DNA here is from genome assembly GCA_009831015.1 of Picea engelmannii. Taxonomy (NCBI): domain Eukaryota; kingdom Viridiplantae; phylum Streptophyta; class Pinopsida; order Pinales; family Pinaceae; genus Picea; species Picea engelmannii. The sequence continues at coordinate 248,446 of ML786729.1, read as the reverse complement.
ATTAGGTCCATGGGTATCTAACAATATGACATTTCCATTAGCTGGTCGCCACGCTGGGGCAATGAATCTTGGTTGCATGGCCAAGGGAAAAGGGGGTCTCATCACGAGCCAACCTTCCCATTTCTGTGAAAATACTTGTGGGTAATGTTGTCACCACTGGTCACCACGCCAGGGCAGTGTCCCCTGATTAGCTCCTGAACAAAAAGCAATAAAAGATAAAAGAATAAAAGGTAAAGAATGGGCTTGAAAAAAATGCATCCATGACAGGTACAACTCGCCTTCTACAAAGGCACCCATAGGTAACATTTTTGCATCCTTGGCCCACACTACACCCACACGTTTGGACATCCCCTAACCACATCATCCACTTACATGGCTTGGATGAAGTTTTCTTCTAGGAACTTTCCTTCTTCTATGGACACTAGCTCAATAAGATGCCTTGTCCTTTTCTCCAGACTTTTATTGTAGGCTTGTGTAACGTCTTTGAGCTGTTAACTGATGTACTAAGGATTTTATGCACATGTTTAATAATATTGATGATGAGATGTGATTGATAATGATATGATCCTTGTGACTGATGAGACCATGTAGTGCGTAGCCTTTGATGTGCAGGACCATGCCCGACGGACAGGTACCACTTTGGACCGGTACACATGGGGAGATGATCAGTTCGGACCTCCATGGGGCTGAAGAGACCATCATGTGGATGTTGAGACCCCATAAGGGGGCAAAGACAGGATAGAGATGGATCAGGGGTTTTGCACTGGAGAAGAAGATGACTTTCCACCAGAGGCACCCCGACACAACTTGACCTAGGGGGGTTGAGCCCTTTTCAGTGGAACATTGGCCTTGGAAGGCCTGGGACGTCACCTTGATGACCATGATGTCATATAGCCTATTAGACGTCTTGGGAGGCAGACTAGGCAGCAGTGGCACGTGTGGGAGGTTGGATAAGCCCAAGGAGGGCTAACGTTTTGCTCCAAGATGCTTCATTTTCCCTAGAAGGGGCTAATGTCCCCCCTTAGAGGGGATTTTTATCTTTTTTTCCAGCTTGATTAGGGTTTAGATTTAACATTTTAATGTAAAACGATATGATTTCAGTATTTTGGCCTTGTCGGCCTTTTACATGACCTAAAAAGTAAAATTAGGTCATGGAATGGTATAAATGAGGGATTTTTACCTTCATTTTTTCATCATCACTCACTCACCACTTGGTGAGGTTTGAAATTTGCGCCCTATTCTAGGGTTTTGGCTGAAATAGTGAGGCACACTTGTTGAAGGAAGATTTTTCTTGGCATTTTGGGCATTTATCTTAGTGGAAGGTGTTACAACTAGGGTTTGCTACTTGATTTCTTGGTCAAATGTAAGTAAATTTCTGCAAAACTTCTTGAATGAATGGTTGTAGTTTTATTTCTCTTGCATTTATGGTTATAATTTGCTGAATAAACCATAGGGGACAAGCACACATTGTAGGTCCTTGTCTCATGTCACCGTTAAGATTTCTAGCCATTTTTGTTGAAATGAGATAGAGCCTTGCCATAGAAACACTCTACTCTTTCATGCTGAAGAGGATTGAGCCTAGCCTTAGCTACACTCATTTTCCCCCTCTTCATATGCTAGCAGTACTATCCTTAAACTGAGAAGAAGGAGACGCCTTAAGCCTAGGTTCTCTACACTTGGGGCCGATATTTCTAGGGTTTGCTAATAGAGCCTTGCTGTAGCAACACTCTGCTTCATCAAACCCTCTTGTCTTGGTTTTATGCTTCACCTTCAGCTAGCTGTAATTCCCAGTGATTTAAGGAAGGAGGAGAGAGCACCGAGGCCTAGTTCATCTACACCAAGGTGAGCCTCTCTCCCCTAGGGTTTGTGTCCTTGAGGCCTTGCTCTAGCAACACCTCAAGGCTAAATCCTCTATTCCTTAGCCTTGTTACATTATTTGATCCTTCAACTCTTGTGTCCTTCCTTTGACTCCATTAACCCTAGGAAACACACTAATCTAAGACCTAGCCTATGAGTATTATGATAAAAAAAAACAACTCTCTAATACTTTGAACAAACCCTAACTTTACTAACCCTAGCCTAAAACTAACCTCTAACCTATGTGATGTCGTCTTCTTTAATGCTATAAACATCTTATATGCAACAATTATTTGATATTTAAAGCAATTGAATGGTTGGCTAAGGCGTTATTTTAAAAGTGTTGATATTTTTTACATTGAATGCCATTAGCATTTATTATGAAGTGATATTGTAATCATTGCTATTATACAAACTTCGATTTGCTTCATAAATAATATTGTTTACCAATTGCTTATTATCAGAAATTCATTTATTATATGAAGTACTAACCAACAAGCAAGCTTGCACATGTAGTTTCATTGTTGCTTTGTTCTCGGGCAGGTGATACTTCTTGGTTATTATTTTCGGTTTGGCTATAAACTGAACTTTCTGATCAGGTGGTGACTTGTGAGGGGGGAATTTATCTTTTAGCTCTTAAACCTTTGCCTTCTCAAAACCCCAGGTCACCAGGGACGTCTCCCCTGGGCTTTACCTCCCTAAATAAAAAGAACCATCCCATTGTGGTGACATTGGGTGGGATTGGTTCCTGTTACGCCAGTTTGCCTCTCCAATCTCTAACCTTTTATCCTTTCTCTTCATATGAAATCTCCTCAGAATGTCACAGACATAATTCCCTTGTCCTAGGAATATGTGTCCAGGCTCCTACCAAACCTCCAATCCCAAAAAATAGTGCATTAGTCCGATATCAGTCATCTCGAACTCTGAAGTAAGGCTCTCCTTGCAGTTGTTGATGAGTATCTTTGCCCCTATAATGAATAGATCATCCACATATAACAAGAGAATGAGATGATCCTCTCCAACCACAATGAAGTATAGGTTGGGATATGCCCCACTCTTCTCAAATCCCAACTGTTGCAAATAGGCATCAATCCTCGAATACCAAGCTTTGGAGCTTGTTTCAGCCCATACAATGCCTTCTTCAGTCTACACACACGAGACTCTCTCCCATGCACCTCAAAGCCCAATGGATGCTCAATATACACCTCCTCATGTATAAGACCATTCAGGAATGCAGTCTTCACATCCATCTGGTGGATCTTCCAACCCATCTCTGTTGCAATGGATATCACTGCCTTGATCGAAGTGTATCTAGCCACTGACACAAAGGTCTCATCATAGTCGACTCCCTCAACCTGTGAAAACCCCTGAGCCACAAAGCGAGATTTTTACTTCTCAATGTTGCCATTTGCAGCATGTCTGAGTTTATAGAGCCACCTAGAAGTCACCATTGACTTCCCCTCAAGTCTAGGAACAACTTCCCAAACATCGTTCTTCATGATGGAATTGTATTGTTCCATCATGGCATCTCTCCAAACCTGTCTACCAGTAGCCTCCTCAAAAGTTGAAGGCTCAGACTCTCGAATACCACTCACCATCACAATGTAGCTACAAAACCTCTCAAGAGGTTTACTCTCCCTCACTCTCTGTCTGGGATTCCCCACTGAACCTTGTGCCTCCCTCAAAGTATCCTGAAGCCACTTGGGCTTCCTCCTCTCTGAAGTGGTCTCTCGTGGAGGGGACTCTCCCTGCTCAACCCCATTTGCTGAAGACTGTGACCCTGAAGTACACTCTGGAGTACTCGATCCTAAAACCTGTGGACCGATAGCCTGCGAACCTGAACCCTGTGGCCCTGTCACCTGTGAACCTATCGTCACCGAAACTGGTGGCCCCAAACTCTGTGTCACTGTAGTCTACTGCGGACACACCTAAATCTGAGGTGAAGACTGATCACCACTCTCTATCCCTCTAGACTTCCCAAAGGCTCTATCCTCCTCAAATCTAACATCCCTCCTCAAGGAAGGAAGGTATATACAAAAAGCCTTTGAAGTCTCATTGTACCCAACAAAGATCCCTCTCTCTGTCATGGGCTCTAACTTTGTCCTCTTCTTAGAAGGGACATGTGAATAAGTGATGCACCCAAAAATTCGAAAGTGCCCCACCTCATGCTTCTTCCCAGAAAAAGCCTCCTCAAGAGTCATGCTCCCCACAACCTTGTGAGGACTCTTGTTCTGCAGATAAACTGCAGTGTAGCATGCCTCATCCCAAAGAGATAGTGGCAGCCCTTGATCATGTAGCATGGCTCTCGCAACCCCAACAATGGCCCTGTTCTTCCTCTCTGCAACCCCATTCTATTGTGGGTTGTAAGGAATAGTCAACTCTCTCTCGATGCCCTCTTCTGCACAAAAGTCCATGAACTCCTTGGAGGTATACTCGCCCCCATTGTCTGTCCGCATAACTCTGATTTTCTTCCCTATCTGGTTCTTCACAAGAGATTTGAACTCTTGGAACTGATTGAAGACATGTCCTTTGGTCTTCATGAAGAAAATCCAAGACTTATGTGAGAAGTCATCAATGAATATAACATAGTATAGAAAACCAGTCAACGATGTCGAAGACATCGATCCACATACATCTGAATGAATAAGATCAAGAATCCATGTTGCTTTACTGTCTCTTCTAGGAAAAGCACTCTTGGTGTACTTTCCCAAAGCACACCCCTTGCACAACTCCTGGTGCTCTGTATTGAAATTTGGAACTACAATCACCATCTCCCTCAATACCCTCAAAGCCCCATGGTGCAAATGTGCCATCCACCTTTGCCATAGCTCACATAGGTCACTACTACTGGTAGAATGAAACAATGCTCTCGCAAGCTGGAACATAAGCTTATACAACTTCTCATGTCTAGTCCCAATCACTTTGGCCGAAGTGATACTAGACCCCTTTGGGAAAAGGAACACCTGCCCATCACAGAACAAGACCTCATAGCCCCTCTCCTCAATAACAAAAACTGATACTAAGTTCTTCTTCAACCTCGAAACATATAGGACCTCTCTCAACAACATGGGAGGAGAAGACTCCCTTTGAAATGATATAGTCTTGCAACCAACTACCTTGACCACTCGGTCATCTCTAAGCACCACCTCAACATCTCCAATCTGTGTAAGATCTGTCAAGTGCTCACGAACCCCTGTCATATGGCGAGAGGCACCACTGTCAATATACCACATATCTGAATGAGTGGTCCTCATGGACAAACACACAGCCAAGGAAAATTCCTTGTCGAACTTGGTGGAAAGCTCTTCCACCGTTGCTGAAGCTATTGTTTGTTTCTTCTTCTTGTTAGGACACTGACCTGCATAGTGCCCAAACTTGTGGCATGCAAAGCACTTGACTTTTCTCATGTCTTTCTTCCCTTCACTCTTGGGTTTGTTTCCACCCTTAGGACCCTTTCTGAACTTCTCCTTGTTGTTGGTAGCAAGAGCCACATTCTCCTCATCATGACCTGTGGATGAACTGCCATGTACGTAACTTCTTCGGGTCTCCTCCTGAACAAAGTCATCCCAAAGACATTCCCAATTGGGAAGCTTCTCCCTAGCTACAATGCCCTCTACAAAAACAACCCATTGTTTATAAAATCCATTCAATGTTGTTCTCACAAGATCACTATCAACTATGGCCTCCCCCATAGCTCCAAGCTCATCTCTCACCTGTGTCAATCTAGTAAGGTATGTGACCACATTTTCAGCCTTGGTCATATTTATGCTCTTCAGTTTTTCCCTCAAAACCATCTTCCGGTTTTCATTTGTACTCTGGTACAATTTAGTCAAAAACTCCCACATGTCATATGCATTTTCCTTCCCCGTCAAGTGAGGGATCAAATGATCCTTGATGGCATCAAGAATAATCCTCTTAGCCTTGATACTCTTCTTAGTGTAAGCTGCAATAAGAGTAGCATCAGTAGGTACCACCAGAGGATGCATTGCGATATTTTCAATAATGTCCCACAACTCATTTTCTTGCAACAACAAGATCATCCTCTCTTTCCAAGCACCAAAGTTTGCTACCCCATCAATTCTGTCCTCAACTCTCAAACCTGTAGCCATTGACCCCTTTACGCTAAAAATGACAAATTCAAAATTATGTTCGGTGGAGTGACTGATGTCCCAACTTTCTGACTTGCTGAAATATTTATGCTTCTTTCAACTCAGCTCTGATACCATGTAAAATTTTCAGACCCCAACCCAGTTTTAGTGTCATTGATTTTTCAGCCAATGTTTAATTCCCAAACCCAGATTTATAACAACCATTTAAATTCAACAGAAAATAATTTTCAGAACTGAAACATGAGGATTCTGAACATCGTTTATAACGCATAAATAAAATATCAGCAGCACATAAACTCAGAAAAAATATTAACACAGAGATTTTCGGTCTAACATCGACCCTGGAAAAACTCACAAGGGGAAAGCCAGTGAGAGAGGGAGTTTTTATTATGGGAGCTTCTGAGAAATTCTGTTACAACATATTCATCTTTAGAAATTTAAATGACAAACTTATCTCGATAACCATGCCAAGTCTTCACACAGGAAAATGAGCAAAACTCCTCAAAACTCTTTCCAGATTTTTCTGCAATAAATTATAGGCCTTCTCCTTGATTCTATGCCTCCAAATTGTTGTACGGTTGCCTTGAAATTTGTGCCAATGGTCACAGCCCAAAACAAAACATTAAATTCTATACAACCACCTTGGGAAATGTGAAAAAACTTCCAAAAAACACCACAAAACCTTTTCCTCAATTTCTGTGCCTGAATAACAGTCGTACAGACTGTACAAAATCCGTACAGTACAGGTTGTACTTTTCTACCTCAATTTCCGTGACTATTTCTTGTTGTACAAAACTCGAAAATGCATACAGTGCAACCTCTCTATTGAACTGTACCTTCCCTCGATTTATGTGCCTGCTTTTGATGCTGTACGACCTGCTCAATCCATACAGTACGACCTGCTTTCAATGTTGTACCCTTTTCCTCGATTTTTGTGCTAGTATTATGCCTTGGAATACGTGTCCTAGCTCTCAGAAATAACCTCTTTCCTCTTGCTCGAAAATGGTCTTGCTCTCTCCCAAAATGACTCAACAACCAACACAATGGTGCGCCCTCCTTACCCTAATCGACCTCATGAGGGAATCTCAAGGGTCATCTCATCTAATGGTTGAGATTAGACGAGATCAACGGTGGGGATAAAATCACTTTACTTACCCACTTTCTCTAAGTCTCAAAAAGTCACCTTTTAATTTGCATCTCACAAGTTAAATGAATAGGGTCCACATTAGGCACTTTCTCACCCCTTAGGCGCCTAGGTGATGTGAAACACTTGCCTAGGTACTTTTTAATTTAATTTTTAACAATAGCCATGCCTGTCATCCTTGTATCCAATTTAAAAGGATCCTCCATCCTCCTCACATCGTGTAGAGGATATGTGGAGAATAATATCAAGAAAAGAATGGAATTGATTGTTGAGTCGTGGGAAACATCACAAACCATGTCTTCCGTTGGAACGAGGGTAGATAATTTGCTCGAACATTTGCAGGAGGAATTAAAAAATGAAGAACGTTTCTATTTATACATGGTCCTTCCTTTTGGCACCATTGTTAACAACATGATAGAAACGAGAAGAAGACAAAAAGATCTCCCATCCAAAAACTGGATCACTCAATTAAATGCATGCTGGAAAGAAAAAGTGAAGAACCTGTATCTCATTTTCTAGTCATGTGAACAAGCCATATCAAAGAAAGAAAAAATATTCACAAAGCTGACCAAAAGAGACTTAGCCGGAAGGACCAATGACTTCCAAGATCCCAACTTAATCGTCGGTTCCTTTCCCTTAGCTACTCAAGCCTTCGATAAACAAGTTGCTATTTTTAAGGCGTTGTCTTTGGAAAAGTTTTACATCATCCTTGAATATGGCGAAGATGACATTGACAACTGACTAGTCAACTATTTGGTACATAATGAACAAATTTATCAGGCTTTGCGTAATCTTTCTATCAATCTAAGGGAATTAGAAAAGGAACTTTTCATCAAAAAAATCCGGAATGAGATCAACGTCGCCCCCTTGAGAAGCTACATTGAAGAATGGCTTGAGAGGGAATTGAAGCAGGTTGCCGACGAAAGGCAATAGGTAGTTGCCACGATTCCAGTAGCCGTCGACGACAGCGATAGAAAGGCATCAACAAGCAAATAGCAAAAGGGGTGATATGTACCATCACTGTAAGTCTATACTGATCACATGCTGTTTTGTTTATCAATCTAGTTATTCCACTTTTTTAAATAGAAATTTCTAACCAAACACTGATACCTTTCAAATTATTCTTTTCAAGTATTACACTCTACCGTTGCCCACTTCTTCTTTCCACGGTCCTATTTCTTGTACATATTTCTCTTATGGTCTGCGGGAGCCCCAATCCCAGTCTATATGACAAACACATTTAAATTTCCAGGAATATGTAACAAACAAAATTATTTTTTGATATATTTCAAATAAAATTGTTTTTAATCTCCTTATATATATATGTCCTCATAAATTTTTATCTTCCTCTATGCTGAATGTCAAGAAATTGTGTTTATTTAATTTCAAAATTGTTTTTCGTTTCCTTGTGTATATATGTCAACGCAAATTTTTATCTTCCACTATTTTGAATGTCAAGAAATTGTGTTTATTTAATTTGAATATAACTTTTTTTGTGCTGGCACATATAGAGACAAAATAGACATAAATTGTTAACATAGCAAAATATATTATATAGTTTTAATAAATAAATGGGACTCTAGGGACCACATGTCATTTACTGGATGGATACCACCTGTCCTTCATGCTGCTTGCCACATCTCCACTGCAGTTTCCATTTGCCTTCACTACTTTTTCCCCATCCCTGTGCATTTTTTCCCAATTCAACCCGGTAGGGACTACACTGCCATGCAACACTTGTTTTAAATTTAGTTCAACTAGTCACAATGCTCCATGGCAATGTGGTGCATCACCCACTATCGTTAACAATGTCTAGTGATGGTAGTGTGCTCCAATATTTATATCACACCATAGATATTGGTGCACTTAGGAATTTTTTATTGCCCTTTGAATGGTACGTGTGTATATATATCACACACTTCAAGTTAAATCACATTGATTGCAGATTATGTTTATAAAACTTGTTGGCCTAAAAGGTGTGTGAATGTTTACATATTAGAACATTCAATGGTGCCAAAGTTAAAGCATTCTTAGCAATGCATTTGAGATGTAAGAGCACCATCTATGATGTGATTTTGTAAATTAGGCACATTGGTAATGCAAACAAATTAATCTCAATATTTCATGAATCTTACAAATGATAATTTACTGTAGATTTTTTATTTTATAGATATATCTGTCCAATGAAATTTGTGTACAAATCAAGGGTAAAGATAGCCATCGTGATAGTAGGTCGACACTTATATTGTTGTACATCACCCACAAATCTAAGTGAGGGAGAGGTATTTATACCCTCATCCTATTAGAGCTCAAACTCTTCAAATTTGGATAGAAATTGGCCTCCTCGTGTTTTATGAGGAGGCTAACTCCATCAAGGGGTACACGGGTTTGTTGATACAATTGATTCGCCAATGGGATCATGGCAGGAAAACCTTCTCTATTTGTGGTACCAACCCACAAAGGATGATTTTTGTTTTATCTCTAGGTTGTCTTGGGGAGGGGGT
>ML786729.1:177810-217542 GCA_009831015.1 Picea engelmannii | reverse complement strand
TAAAAAGACAAGTAAACTTACAAAAGGACATTTTGCAAGTTACAATAAATCCTGATTCTGAAGTTGAATTAATCTTCAAATTTGAATGTGTTTTGGAGCTTTAGAGTCCAGTCCACCTTTGATGTGTTGCACCTTTCATTAATTGCTTGATTGACATGAATTTGTGCTTGTATGTTGCGTTAAATGATGAATTGAAAATATGATTATGTCAACACTAGACATAATGACATAAGGATTCCATGAAAATTTTACCAACACACACAACACAAAGTGTACCTAAGATCCCCTTATTCAATTTCAGGCGGATCTAGGACACAGAGAAAAAAAAACTTCAATTTTATTATGAGTATCACTCTTATAATAACCATGCTCAAATACATTTTGAAGCTCTAAATGTTCTTCATGTCCGGAATACCATGAACCATGTTTGATTGCCTTACATCACTTGGAATTTAAAGTAACAACTCCACCAAATTCACCCCAGTTATTCACCAAATTCACTCCACCAAACAAAACATGTGACTTTTACATAACCAAATAAAATTATCTCTTTCTTAAATCATCGCGGTCGTCGTTGGGAGAGGATAAAATCCTGTCAACATGTTAGCGGCTGCTCCTCGCTTTTTTTCCAGACACGATCAATCGATCTGCATTGTATTCCATCAGTTTTATCTTTCTATTGTTCTCCAAAGGCAAGGTTTTCTGAAAGTTGTTGTTGACCAGATGGAGAAAGTCTTTGAAATAGATAGAAATAAACTGCATGCTAATCTGCGTTTGCGTAACGTTGATGGGCACATTATTGAGATACTCGATCCTCGTGCAGAAAAACCATACCTTCAAGTTTTATTCATTCCAGGAAATCCAGGAATTGTCTCTTTCTACAAAGACTATGTAGAAGCTGTGTATGAATTGCTTGACAGGAAAGCTACTATAACAATGATTGGACACATAGCTCACACATCAAAGGATTGGGAAAAAGGAAGATTTTTTTCTTTACAAGAGAAAATTAGCCATAAGATTGAATATATCAAAGAAGAGTTGCTACCCCAACACATTCCAATATTGTTGGCTGGTCATTCGATTGGTGCATACATATCATTGGAAATATTCAAGGCTTTTCTTGAATACATATCATTGGAAGTATATGAAAGTCGTTGCTTACAAAATGTTTAGCAGCTATCAAAATCAGATCTCTTACCTCTGATAGAGCTTCGTTTTTATGGATCAGAACCAGAACCATGAAAGACTGTTGGAAGCTCCGCCGCTTGCAGATCTGGCTGTCTGGAGGGCGAGCTAAGCCATTTGAAAAATCGAATCTACCACCAGCTTCTAAAATCACACAAAATGGGCTGCAGATCTATCCAGATCGGGCCTCTAATGCTCTTTGTCTCCTGTGAAGAGTGGCGTTGTTTTTCTCTGCAACAGTTGTGATGGCTTCAACACGGATGGTCTTGCCACCATTGTCGTGCACTGCAGGCATATTACAGAGCTAGATTTGCAAGAGAATGACATTGATGATCGTGGTGGCCATTGGCTAAGTTGTTTTCCAAACTCATGCACATCGCTTGTTTCATTAAACTTTGTATGTCTGAATAGCGAGGTGAACTTTGAAGCACTTGAGAGATTAGTAGCAAGATCTACTTCCCTCAGGAGTTTGAAATTGAATCATTTGGTGCCACTAGAGCTACTCCATCGGCTTTTGATTCAAATTCCTTTGCAGAGAACAACCATATTCTTGCTAATATCTACTATAAAGTTGCACATCAATATGAGAATGCAAATATAATGGAAAATTAATCTGGATCTTAATCTAATCCACAAAATACTCGTAATTGGTAGCGATTGAAACTCCAACAGTTTCCTCCCAACAGGTGACATAGGATAGTCAAAGATGATATGACGAATCTCCTTCTGACTAATTTCTGTAATTTGTTGATGCAGCGTATCTCCTCCAATCCGCTCTTGAATGAACAATATTTAATAGACAACGAGATGGAGTTGCTCCAGATTCGATCTGAACTCGTGATAAGAGGAAAAAATCACCCTTCTTCTAATAAAGATTTCACTGCAAAACTCCTCAGGAAATTTATTGTTGGTGGCTGTTAGAACTCTTTCACATTCAACAAAAAAATATACACTAGTGACAGTTCTTTCTGAGAATGGCAGCTTCAGAACATATTGATATGGCTGTGTTTTAACTGGACGGCGGATTAACGACTCCTTTTGCAACACTTGGACACTTTTCTGTCGGTCTCCTGCAACAATCTCACAAAACACACAAAAAATTTAGAAATTCAAACGCTCTAATCTAATCTACTCCTACAACGGAATCAACTTATCACTCTTCTCTCATCTTCCAACCCCTATGGTCAGATATTTAGGGTGGTCTTTGCTATGATATTTTCATCATGTTTTCACCATGGCTTTGATACCAATTGATAAAATATAGACAAGAATAACAATATGGTGGAATAGGCTCACTAGCCAACACTAATGTATTCACTACAATGTTACATATTTATAGTACAATGGGTGATGCCACCTCATAAAGAGTTTTTCTCTAGATCCTAAAATCATGCATGATGACTGGGCTAGGCAATCTTAACTAACTCATTATTCATCACTTGAGGATACATTACTAATATCCTAAATGAATAATACAAATATAGGTGACAATTTAGACTTAGTGATTGGTAAAGGTAAGCCATAGGCTAACAACAACATATATTCCCGTATGCCAACACATGCGAGGATCTCTTCGTCAAGTGGTCGAAGTATGAGAAGAGTCACCCACTTAAGTGAGATCCCGAGATGACTCTTAGAAAGAATGATAGAAGAAAGAGCCATGTGGCGAGTTTTGTTTTACTTAATTGCACTTTAATAATTATTTTTCGTTAATAGTATGTTATAAATAGGAGGATCGACCTATTAGCAAATGGTCAATGGTTGTTGCAAAGACCCTCTTTTTTGGTTTGGTAAAGAACTATTTCAGAGCTACCTTTAATTGAGAAGTCTTGTTTGGGACCAGAGACAATTTTGTGTTTTTCATCAAAAGCGTGTATGATTGGATGTGGAGAAGAATTATTTTTTATTTTGTCTCATGAATGGATGCTATAATGAGTAAGAGCTACTAAATATGTTGATAAATTACCTGATTCAATGTTTTACAGTTCTTGTCTTTAATGATGAAGATAAATCGTTGTGTTATTATGTGATTGATGAATAGAGTTAATTGAATTATTTTACTTCCCATCATTTATCGCATGCATGTTTTCTTCTGATAAATTGTATCTCAGTCAGTAATTGAATACCAACACACTTAATGTATTACTACTAGGCCTATGGTAGAGAATCATTGTCTGCATGCTAGAGTGAAAGGGTTACCCCAAGCTCAGCCTCTTCTCCAGTAGTTAAGCTTGTTCCCACTTTGTTACCTATTTGGTTTATACCGGCTTTTACCTTATATGAGTCCCACCTAAGAGAAAATACAAAAAGAGAACGTCTGAACCAAAGGAGAAAACCTTCACAAGAAAACGTAAATCCCATCGATTATTTTGGTCGGATCACAAGATCTGGAGATCCATTCCACCATTACACCCTGAAGAGTCTAATTGGGTCTCGGTGATAGGTTTGGTTCCTGCTCTTGAGTTAAAGCGATTTAGGACCCCTCAACAAAGTCATAAACAATCTGCTCATTGTAGGCATTTAAGCTCCCTATCAGACAAAATATTTGTATAATGATGAAGAGAAGAATAAGAGAATAACATAAAGACAAATATTCACTAAGCATAGATCCTCCCTGCAAAGAGAATTTAGATGTGTCTGAAGAGTAAACAATGATAAATAGGCGAGCTTACAACAGATCCTCTACCGCATCAAGAATCTATCAATCAAAGGAAAATTTTAATCCTTAAAATGACCAATACGTTCAAACAAGATGAAGAATATAACAAAGAACATAGAAGACAAATCTGATGAAACAAATCATATGAATCTTCAATAACATACAATTTACAACCACATGCCCCTCTGACTTACAAACTGAAATATACAGTCATAAACATTTCTCAAAACTTCCTCCGGTCTTGGGCTGAACCGCCCCCTGTCTATTCATATAATTCATCTGATGTATTTATAATCAAAACAATAGACATGTATTGCTGCTTGGGTGCCTTTTCTCTAATCTTTCATGTTCCTTCTGTTAGAAGGAAACTCTAGTCAGTATGTGCCTCTAGGAAAAACTGCCCTATGTCATACTTTGGGCTGACATTTTTCTGTCTCCTCGGCTAGACCCTCCATGCTTCCATTTAAGGGGGTAGTCGATTGTTCAACCACCGATCCTTCTTTCACTAACTGATTTATCCTTGGGACCAGGACGAGGCCTAATGCCTTGTTGGCACAGGGGCAGACCCATGGTTCAACTCTTACTTCGCACCAACAAGACCTAACTACTGGCCCTTTCGGCAACACCTGCGAAGCAAATGCAGTCTCACCCGAAGTAGCGATAGGGGTTTGCAGGACACAGGTGTTTACAACCAGAGGAAATGCTAAGTGGATTTGGGATAACGCCACACAACAATCTAGATATTCTTTACCATGCTTAAGCTTACTTCGCGAGTTATATCTAAGATCTAACACAACAATGCACTAATAGTATATCAAATGGAAAATAACACAACATCAATCACATAGAACAACAAGATATACGTGGTTCACCCTCTCCCTAGGGCTACGTCCACAAAACTGTGTTTCTTGATATTATTAGATGAAAACATACAGTTCTATCTGTGCACTTAGCTTGCAGATCTCTCTCTCTTTCTCTCATTCTCTTCCCTCCCTGCGCACCCAGCTATAGGGTTGATCTTCGCACCCAGCTGAAGATCCAGAATACAGACTCAATATTTCTCTCGACAATAGTAATCAACAATGAACAACAATAATAATCATATCAATGAACCCCATCCCAGGTTTTCTAGACCTTTATTTATACATTACATAGAAAAAGTCTAGGTTTCAAAACCCTAGATCCAAAACCCTAGGTGCCTAAACCCTAGGTCAAATTGACCCGTGCTTTAAGGGATTCACTAGGTTGTCCTTCCTTCTTTTCCATGAGGTGCTCCAAAGCACTCGTTGATGTCTTTTCCCGCTTGCTGAGTTGTCCACGATCCCTCTTTTTTGCTTCTTTGTCTTCCTCGATCTTCTCTTCCAACGAATAGGTTTTCCTTTACTTAATTCCTTATTTTTGGTTTCTTTAACCACTTTGACCCCTCCTTGGTTTATGTGCCTTCTGTGGAGTTTGTACTTCACTTTTCTTCCTTAATATTTGCTTCCTTTCATAACCAAGGGCCAATAGGCCCCCAACACTCATATGTGACTCGTCCCGAGTCATTACAAGATTGAACCTTCTGTTTCACTTCGACTGCATACAGCGTGAAGCAGCCTGTGCTTTCTGCTCCGTCCCTCCCTATCTTGTGCATACTGTCTTTTTTGTGTCTGGTACCCAGTTTCAACTTCACCTAGTACCTAGACCCTTCTTCCTAGATTTTACTGAGAGTTGCGAGGTAGTTGGTTGTCATAATACAATTTCAACTGGATCCCATTTACCAAACCTTCTTTCCATTCTCTATTAAGGGTCTTCAACTGCGCGACTCCTCCTTCTGTAACGTAGGCAACCTCAAATGGCCCTAGCGAATGTGTCTTGAACTTCCCTGGATGCTTCATGAACTTGCTGTCATATAACAATACAAAATCTCCTTGCTTGAATGCCTTCCTCTTGATGTGTCTGTCATGATAAGCCTTCTCCTTTTCTTTCTATACCTGTTGACAAAAGACTGCAATGAACCTGTCTTCCTCTAGTTCCAGTAACTACACAAGCCTGTCTTGAACAATGCCAGTGTCATCCATACATGTAAATGTTGCTATTCTTAAGCTAGGAACCAAATATTCCATAGGTACCACTGCCTCCAAGCCATATACCAACTTAAATGGAGTCTGTGTTGTCAGCTTCTTGCAAGTGGTTCTATAAGCCCATAATATTGTTGGAATTCTTAAATCCCAATCATCTCTGTTAACAATACAAATCTTAGTCAGCGATGTTTCCAAAATCTTATTGAAAGCTTCGATTGTACCATTTGCCTGTGGGTGGTATGGAGTGCTCTTCTGATGGTGAACTTCAAATTCCTGAGTCAAGGCTTCAATAGTTTTATTGATGAAGTGCATGCCTTGGTCACTCATGAGGATCTTCGAGCATCCAAATTTGGTTATAATATCCTCAAAGATGAACTGCACAACTGTAGCTGCACTATAGTCCTTAACTGCTCTTGCTTCTGCCCATCTGGTCAAATACTCTGTTGCAGTGATAATGTATCTAGCTTATGTGCGCCTTCCTGGTGGGTTAATAGGTCCCACAAAGTCAATGGCCCACTTCTCAAATACTTGTAATGTTAATTGCGGTGCCAAAGGCATCTCATCCCTTCTAGAAGGCTTTCCTACTCTTTGACATACATCACAAACTCTGTAGTATTCCTTAGCATCCTTATGTAAAGTAGGCCACCAGAGGCCTTCTCTGAGAACCTTTTGCATTATTGCTTTCCCTGCATAATGTCCTCCTGCAATGCCTTCACGTGCTTCTGCAAGAATCAATGGTCTTTCCGCCTCCATAACACATCTCCTCAAGATCTCATCTAGTCCCATCTTATACAACTATCCAACTATAAATTAAAAGTCGGATGCGTGGACTACCAACTGTTTCTTTTGAATGACTTTGTACTCGCGAGGTGCCATTCCTATGGACATGAGCTGAACTATCTCGATGAAGTGATCATCTACTTTTCTGATGGACAACAATTGTGCATCTGGAAGTGTATCTTCCAGACTAGTACGTTCCTCCCCATGTTCCAACCTAGATAAGTGATCAGGTCCTTTATTCATTTTTCCAGCTTAACCACAATTTCAAAGTCATATTCCTAGAATAACAGTAGCCATCTGCATATTCTTCCCCCCAACACTGGATTGTTGAATAAGTACTTCAATGAAAAATGGTCAGTGGACATCTTAAAATGTCCTCCTAGAAAATAGTGTCTAAAATTTTCTAGCGCATATACCATAGCCAAGCCTTCTCTTTCAGTCGTAGTATAGTTCCTTTCAGCTATAGAAAGCTTCTTTCTAGCAAAGGCTATAGGGTGGTCAATGTCTCCTCCACCCGGCTATGCTAAGACTGCTCCTAATGCCATGTACGAAGCATCGACATGAACATTGAAATCCTTACTCCAATCTGGAAAAACCAAGATAGGCGCAATAACCATTTTCTACTTCAGTGTGTCTAAACTCTGTTGGCATTTTTATGTCCATTGAAACTTGCTATCTTTCTTTAAGAGCTTCTCCATGGGTGTTGTTATCTGTGCATATCCCTTAATAAACTTCCTATTGTATCCAGTGTGCCCCAATGTAGTTCACAATTGTCTAACTGAGGTGGGAGGAGGTAGATCAACAATGATGACAATCTTGGAAGGATCCACCAACATTCTCTACTTACACACAATATGCCCTAGTAGCACTCCAAAGGGTGAAAAGAAAATATAGTTTTTTCAGATTCAGGGCAATCCGACATTGCCTGCACTTATCTAACATCAATCTCAAACATTCAACGTGGTCTTTCAGTAGGCTAATGACAGTCCAATCATCAAAATAAGCTTCTAAGAACTTGTGTAAGAAGTCCTTAAATGCTTCGGCCACCACCCTGGAAAAGATGGCCGGTGCATTCTTCAAGCCAAAGGGCATCACTGTGTACTAGAAAGAACCCCATTCTATTGCAAATGTGGTCTTATGTTGATCTTCCTTAGTAATTCTGATGTGGTGATAACCTGAAAATCCATCTGTGAATGAGTAGACCTCCTGTCCTCCTACATTATCTAGAACTTCATCTGTAAAGGGTGTAGGGAATGGATCATGTAGACATGCATCGTTGAATTTTCTTAGATCTACACAATTTCTGATTTCTTGTGTCTTCTTATCTTGGACCACCATAGGGATAATCCATTCAGATTCTTCAACAGGTTCTATGATTCCTGCTTCCAACATTCTATCCAATTCAATCCTAACTTTCTTCTTATATTTAGGATTCAATGTGTAAGGTCTTTGTTTGATAGGTCTTGCATCTGGTCTCAAGGGGATCTTCATTTCTCCCATGGGCCCTTTAATTCCCTTCATGTAATAGTTATATCATCTTGCTAATAGTATCATCATCTGAATAGTCTCCCAAATTTTCTAATTTAGGTGTTTTCTCTGTTCCAATATTAACTTTCTTAATTTTAATGGGTTGTCCAATAAAAGGTAATTCAATCCCTAGCCCTTCTATGTCTTTGTGACCTTTAGTTTCTGCAATGTTTACATCTCTAGGGTTATCATCCTCATCAAAATTGATATTATAACATCCCTGTAACTGCTAAAGAGGCACATTCCATTCATCTTATTCTTTCTCAAAAGGGAGGTTAGGTGCATCATCAAAGACCTTTTGTCTTACAATTTGTAAAGCCTGATCTACTGTAAGGTACTAGCTCTCAAATAAAAACATCGCTATAAAGTTTTGATTCATTCCATACTAGTCTATAGCGATGAGGCACAATTATATTTGAAGATACCAGTTGATAGGCGTAGTATCCATTGTGTTAATGAACTTATGCACCTGTTGTTCTTTAGGGATGTTTCTCCAGGCTTCCTCACAACTTTGCATGTGGTCCTTTGGACAACTTTGGCCTGTGTATCGAACTTCACATCCTTCTGCTTAGTCTGAAAAGTGCACTGTCAGTAAGGTGTGACACTGTGTCCATTCCTCAATGTTCTTCTTGTGTTCTCCCCACCATATAGCCGGTGTGGCTTTCAAAGCTCCATCCAATGCCAACATCCTCTGTTGTACTGGTACCATTTTCTCAAATTCAGCCAGAAAAGTCTCTAAATGATTCAAGCCATCAAATGTAGGGAGATTACTTACTTTTGTGCCAATCCAATGAACTGCTCTGGTAAATCTGGCGAACATCCTTGTAGAGACTTCATACATTATGTTTTGTCATTTTTCCAATGCTTCCTCTGAGTCTGATGAGCATGCACTTTTACTTCGCCAACTAAGATTTCCATCTGCTATAGGATTAATGTAATCCTGTTGTCTTGCTGTCAGTTTATAGATTTTATCTAGCTCGTATGGACGGTCTTCTTCCCTGATAGGTTCTGTGTATCTGAGACCTTCATATGGGTCCGGAGGTACAATGAATTTAAGGCCATTACCCTCAAATGTCATTCTTCTCTTCTTCAGGTCAGCAACAGTCGAATTATTGAAACCCCAATCAATTCCTAAAAGTGGAGGATAAGTACAACTATCATCAACAATTTAAATCACTTCGAAGTCTGCAAATGTCCTTACCCCATTGATGTCTACATGGACATACTCTACTCTTCTAGAAGGGCTCACTGCCTGCTGATTAGCCATCCTAAGTCTGATAGGAGAGTAAATCAGTCTAGGTTTTCCCATCAGTGCCCAAGTCTGCTTTGTCATAACATTTATTTCTGATCCCAAGTCGAGGACCACATAGTCCATGTTGTAGTATCCAATCTGAGCACTAGGATACTTGATGTACTGCTTTATTCAACATTGGATCTATTCTCCCAATTTCATACCGTCTTACTAGGTGTTGTAATTCTTGTATTGCCTTTTCATCTTTAATCAAATTGATACATGTGTATAACAAGTCCATGAGCTTGCTTACCTATTTTCCTTGTCTAGTTAGGGCAGACTGATCAAATGTTGGTGGCATTTCACATTCCCTTACTTTTGGTTGTGCCTTAGATGAAGAAGCTTGTCCTTCTACAAATTCTTTCCTTGCTTCTTCAAAAGTATGCCTCTCCCTCCTTGGGTCAAACAACTATGCCTTCTTTGCAGCTCTTCTGATCCCTGATCCTTCTGTAGTCTTTCCTGGAGTCAATCTATCCTCTCATGTAACAACGCCTCCTCTAGTAATAACAACGACTCTAAGGTCCTCACTGCGAGGTTATGCTAATATTAATTGTACTTGCTGATTTCCTCCTCGTCTCTCCTGGAGTTTGGCTAACAATACTGGATGATATTCAATGACACGATCAAACTAGTTATAGTAGTTGCAAGTGGTACAAGGGTTCTGACAATCCCTTGCCAAATGTCCTGGCCGTGCAGAGTTATAATAGATAATCTAACCTCTACCTCGACCCGTACCTCCTCCTCGTCCTCTTCCTCTGAATCCACCATGAGGATTGAAGTTTCCTCTTCCTAGGGAGTTGAACTACACATTGTTTCCTTCTTGTTGTACTTCTCCTTCAATTCTATAGGTATCCTGATCCAAATGGATATCGGTGGCCACCCACCTTTTACAACTGGCTCAAAATAGTTTTATGGCAATTTTGGTAATTTACTATTTTTAGCAATTTTCACTTTCGGAGTCATTTTGAGGCCCTAAACAATGTTTTTTTGGGAAAACAGGTTTTCAATATCCAAGGTATTTTAATATTTCACCTAAAATGAATCTCCTCGACAATACCTTTCCAACGGGCTATCATACGCCTAAAACGAAGATCGTATGCAAAAGTTACGACCTCGGGAAGTTGATGTACTAACTTACCCAAATGGGGCCCACATGACTTGATCCAGATGGATATTGATGGCTGCCCACCTTTTCCAACTGGCTCAAAATAGAGTTCTAGCAATTTTGGTAATTTACTATTTTTAGCAGTTTTCACTTCCGGAGTCGTTTTGAGGGCCTAAACGATGTTTTTTTTGGGAAAACAGGTTTGCAATAGATAAGTTCCTTTGATATTGCATGTAAAATGAATCTCCTCGATGATACCTTTCGAACGGGCTATCATACGCCTAAAATAGAGATCGTATGCAAAAGTTATGAACCCGGGAAGTTGATGTATTAACTTACCCCAACGGGGCCCACATGACTTTTGGCGCTTCATCTCCTAGGGTTAGGTTTTTGGATGTTTACGGTTTTGGACATTCTGCTTATTGTAAAAGGCCTTCAGAGCCTCATTGTAATCATCTTATTGTGAATGAGCGTAGCCATCACATCTCTTCTCAGAGATAAGCCACCACCATTCCAACAAGCTTGTTTCCGCTGCATTTTACAGTTTTCAGCTTATTTCGTTATTGAATAGAAAACTAGTTTTACTGTATCTCTGTTATTTTTTGTTAATCACCTGTTAATAGTCTATATTCATTTCATTCTGCTCATAAAATCCGGAGCAGTGGTATCAGAGTGGTATGCTCCTTATTGTCTTAATGCATGTCCCCAACGAGGTCGGAGTACAAAGAGTTGGGTCTCGAGCTTTTTTCTCTTGAGGAAAAAATCTCTCGCATGCCCAAGCGACCTCTTATAGTAGGAGAAAAGAAATATGACGGGACAAAAGATCCTTTCAAACTATTGATTGAGGAAGCCTTCACACAAAAAATGAATGAGATGATGGATAGTTTCGCGCAAATCCTTCAGTGGCTACCAACCGACGACACATCTTCTTCGAACGAAGGCGCCACCCCCTTCAAGGTACAAATAAACTTCGATATTCCTATATTTGATGGTCAGATAGACGCAGATGTTGTAGACAAGTGGTTGAATTTACTAGAAGGGTATTTTTTTGTCCATAACTTTTCGAATAGAGAAAAGATTACTTTTGCGCTCCTCAAAGCCATTCCCCATGTCAAAGATTGGTGGGAAAATTTCTATGAGTAAAAGGAAACAGAGGAACCATCATTATTTTCAGTCATGGCCACCTAGGAATCCTTCAGGGATGCTATTAAGGAACAATACTACCCCATCGGAAGTTATGACAAACTGTATATGAAATGGACCACACTGCGGCAAGAAAGAGACCAAGCAGTCCCAAATTTCACAAATATCTTCCATACCTTGCACACCAAGCTGGGTATCAAAGATTTAGAGTGACATCTGGTGCTCAAGTATCGCGGTGCTCTGCATAGATACATCCAGACTGAAATGGAATTTCTGGACATCTCATCCTTGGGCGCGACCTACAGATATGTCGTCAAAATCGAGTAGAAGCTCAAACAAAAGATGTAACTCTTTGGGCCTGGGAACCCCTCACAACAAAAGCCAGGAAATGACTGTCCCAACCCAAAGAACAAAGGACAGAGCAAAGATGGATAGTATCAGGACAACCAGTCCAAGCCGCAAGCAAATAAGGACACCGGAAAGACAAAGAAAGATATTGGGAAGTGGTGCGACTTCCATAAGAGCCGTTGGCATAACACTGTTGACTGTTGCTCAAAGCAGTCGCTGGTGGCCGAAGTGAAAGCCTCTGAATCAGATGTAGATTCTGACTCTGAGCCAGAACCAGAAAGGGGAAGAAGGATCATTGACTTGGAACTAAGTGCCACCATTGCTACCACCAAGCTCCAACCTGGTGAATGAGACGAGCCAGAAGAATGAGAGCACCTCTTCCATTTATAGATGTGGGTAAAAGACACCCCGCTGCACTTTATCGTTGATAGTGGTAGCCAGAAGAACCTCATTTCAGCAGAGGTTGTCAAGCAACTGGCCCTGCCAACAACGCCGCACCCACAACCCTACACCATTGGGTGGTTCTGCCAAGGAAGCGATCTTCGAGTCAGCCAACATTGTCGACTATTGTATGGCATCAAGCCCTTAGAAGACGAGGTATTATGTGATGTTTCTCCTCTCGAAGTTTGTGATGTTGTTTTGGGCACCCCTTATTTATGGAAACGTCATGCTGTTTATGAGTTGAGGCTTCGTAGTGTTATTATTACTTTAAACAAGAAATTGTACAGGATACCTATGGCAGTCCCACCTAGTGCTATTTCCTTGATCTTTGCTAAGCAATGTAGGAAGGTTATCTCTCAGATGGGGAAGTTTGTCTTCTTCGTGATTCACTCTTAGAATAAGCGAAAGATCATAGCCACATCCAGGGTCTCTACGGCCGACCTCTCCACATAGCAGAAGCAAGTAGATAAGGTCATGGAAGAATACTGGGATATCTTCTCCTCACCTACAAGGGTACCTCTGCACTGCCAAGTCAAGCACCCCATCGATCAGAACGATCATCATTGATCAGCACGATGTACATGTGGATCCAACCAAGATCCAAGTCATCCATGACTGGCCAGCCCCAACCACACTCACTGAGCTTCAGAGCTTCTTGGGCCTTGCCAATTTCTACAACAGGTTCATGTTGGGATTCTCCCATATTGCATGGGCCCTCAGCCAAATAAACAGGGATGGTGGTAAGGAAAAATTTGTGTGGGGATGGTCCCAACAACAAGTGTTCAATGATTTTAAGTAGCGCTTGTGCTCAGCCCTAGTACTTTCAGTACTAGACCTGCAACATCCCTTTGAGATCGAGACATATGCTTCAGACTATGCTGTGGGCGTCGTTCTCACTCAACACAGCCACCCCGTGGCCTATCATACTGAGACACTATCAGATACTGTTCGTAAGCACCCTACTTACGACAAAGAAATGTACTCCATTGTGCAAGCCTGCAGCTAGTGGAGACATTACATTCTTGGGAAGGAGACAATCATCCACACTGATCATAAGCCATTGAAGTTCATGCAGACACAGGAAAAATAGCATAATGACCGCGATCAAAAGTGTTCCACATACTTGCAACAATTCCACCTCAACATCAAGTATAAAACATGAAGAAACAATCACGTCACTAATTGTATTAGCAAACCGCCAGTTGCGACACTCACCACTRCGCTAGACTCTTGCAGCCATGAGACCTATGGATGGCCCCAACTCTATGAGACAGACCCYGACTTTGCCACCACCTACCAAATGTTGGGTGCAAACGTATTTGTYGATAATTTCCATCTTCAAGATGGGTTGTTGTGTCGTATGGGCCATATCTATGTTCCATCAAGCGAGCGAGAGAAGCTGATAAGGGAAKCCCACTATAGTCGGGTGGCAGGACACTTCGGTGTCGAAAAGACAGTGGCGATGCTACATGTTGTTCCTGAGTTTGTGTTTTAAGGCTATAAAACACACCGTCAAGGCATCCGAATAAAGATCTTTATGATAATACTTTTAAAACAAAGAAACAAAGAAAGACTAGATCAGATTCAGTTTCTCAACTGTCTCTGTCTTGCTTCCCGTTGTTCCTGGATGCTTATGTCACGTTCAATTGYAGCCCACGATCTTTCTAACTCAGTCCTATTTGTTGCAGTTTGTAAGATAGTGTTAAATAGGTTTAAGGCAATGCTGGTTTGATCCTATAGACCAGGTTCTACGTTAGGTTGTCTGYCGTTAGGAACTGTCATGGGTGATAGGGTTTWAAATTTTTATAAAAGGGTTTTTTTTTATAGATTGGTTACTTCAGACTTTCAGAAAAGATATTAATGAAACAACTTTAAAATCTAAAACAGTAATGTAAAGACACAATCAAGGCCGTTTCCTGGTTTAGTGACAATTTTGAAATTGTAGACAATGAAACACAACAGAGAGAAATACAAGGCTTTTATCTGGAAATAATCTTATATTTCAATTAACAATAATGAAAGAGAAACATGATTTCTAACAAAAGAAATATTAAGGAACAAAAGGATTATAGGTCTTAAGATTACTAAAGTAATCTCAGAGGAAAAACTGTAATACATTCAACATCCAAACTAATCTGAAACAATAAACAACAATACCTATAATATCAAATTGATTTATTTGCTAGAAACACACTTTAAGAAGAAGATTTAACAAATGATGATAGACAGAGGAAGAAACATAGTCACGAAATTGCAGGATTCAGAATCTTGTTGCGATTTATATTCTGATAAACTTCAAAGCTGATCATACAAAATTGGTTTTTTTCAAAATTTCTGAAGCCCTGTTTCAGCCTCTTGAAATTATATTTACACATTTCTATCAAAATCTTCCGTTGGTAACTAACCAACTTCCTAATATTTCGGTTGCATAAACTAATGTCAACCGTTTACAATTTATTTCAAAATTCTAAAAATAGAAATATTTACAAAGTTTTAACTTTGAGTTGAAGAACTTTCTTTATCTGCTTCAATATCTTGAACATATTTCTCTAAAAAGTTTACCAAGACTTTAGGAGCCTCTGGTACTTCGTTTGCTTCAAAAGAGAAGAAACTTCTTTGTAGACCTGGCAATTGGCTTCCTAATGTTTTCTCTGCGAATTTAACTTTCTCCAATTTCGAACTTGAAGCTATCATCCATTTATCAATTTCTGCAATGTTGACCATTTTAATATTTGAAATTTCAGCTTTCTTTTCTTCAAGTTCTTCTTTTGTTTTCAGCTGATACCTGTTAATATCGATTTCTCCTAACAACTCGGAAAAGCCATCTGTCCCGATCCGTGCTGAATCTTTTTTTAATAACATTGAAGATTTTTTGACAATCTTCATTGATCCCTTTTGTAATTCTTTTATAACTTTCCAATTTTGTTTCCCAAACTTTAATCATAATATCTCCTTTCAACTTCTCTGAAACGGATAATTTTTGTGATTCCCCAGTTTCTTCCTTTTGTAAAGAAGTTATTATCTTTTGGAAAGAATTTCTTGCCGCTTTAGCTTCCTTTTCTTTTTGCACTGGCTTGTCCATTGATCTCTTAGATTCTTGAAAATATTTCTGGATGATTTCTAGATTACATAATACCTTCTGTTGTTCTTCCTCAATATTTGCATATATTTCTGATGCTTTAGTCTTGAACTGTTCTATTTCAATCAATTGATTTGTAATCGAAATGATTTTATCTTGCAGAGATTTATTTTCATTACCTAGCTTTTGCACTTGTTCTTGAGTAACCTGTATCATATTTTTTGCCTCATCCAAATTTTTATTTAACTTTTGGATTTCTTGGATGTCTTTGAGTCTAGCTTGCTCAAGACCTTTTTGTATTCCCCAACCAATAATTTTTTCATTTTCCTTTAACCTGTCCTGCAGCTGCGTAATTTCCCGATCCTTTTGCTCTATCATAGTGATTATATTTCCTACAGAGTACATGTTGGCTGAAGCTATAGCCCCCATAGTTCCTGCTAACTCTGTAGCAAATTCTCCTTCATTTAGCTTCTTTCCATCAGTAATAATTTTATGTTTTTTGACTGTTCTTTCTCCTACAGGATGTAATTCCTGTTTCAGGACAACTCCTTGTTTTCTACTGAAAAAAATAATCAGATGAAGGAATTTCATCTCTAGTGATTGGCTCTAAATCACTTACATATAGAACTCCTTCATGAGGGGTTACAAAAGTAGACTGAAGTGGGGTCAATGCTGTGATGGGATTGCCAAGTTCCTTTGAAATTTTTCCTCCAACCTTTTCTGGAATATCATCTAGAATTATTGGATTTGTTTCTATTTCTTTTCCCTTTTCTGTCTGTGTTTCTTTGGTCTGAGAATCTTCTATATTTTGAGGAGGTATCTCAAAATATTTCAATTTCTCTTTATCACTTGTATCATACTGAATGATGGTTTCAAACCCCGGAGGAATTGTTTCTTTCTCTTGCGCTAATGTTGGCATTTCGCCTTGCAAAATCTTTGGCAGACACTGTCGTCTATTTCTTTGAAAAGATGCAAACCCCACCTGTGCATCAGGTGACAAGGTTTGCACTCTACTCTGAACTTCCTCATAAGACTTAGAATTTTTAAAAATATCATCATAAAATGAAACTTCATGTTCATATGCTTTCAACCCACATTGTGTGATATGCCGATTGATTATTTGATACGGGTCATGTTTCCTGTGTTCTATATCCACTAATTTCACTTCACTCAATGATTCGGCTTCTGCCTTAGAATGACCTATGTTTAATAAAGCAAATTTTCCTAAATAAACAGGAAAAGATGGCCATGCCTTTTTCTGTTGAGCTTTTAATTCTAGCCCAATACCACCATTTACCAATTGATAAGCCACTTCTCTACATATTAACCTGTCTGGTAAAATTTTGGGTAGTGCATGAGGCGGAATAGAATAGCCATAAACTCTCACATAAGAAAATGTTTCTTCAATGAACCAGTCAACCACTGATTTGAGGTTTTCTATGATGGTATTGGAAATGCGAGGAGGTTCGCATCCCAAGAAAATTCTGTGTAGAGGAATAATTACATAATGGCAAACCTCATAAAAAGCGTTTTTTGCATTTTCTTCCCAAAGAGCTTAATGGTACTTATGGACAGGTTCTAGGCAAGAGGCATTCCAACTCCAATTCATTAGTGGGAAAGGAGTCATAAAGCAAATGGCATCCATTATATAAGCTGACATATAAAAGGACACTGTTTGTCCCTTTGACCTAGCTGTTTTGAAATTCATAACCTCTGAAGTGATGTTGTCTGATAAAATTTTATGCCAATTGAAACTGCGCCCCTCTGAAACTTCCTCTAAGAAAGGTGTCTAGTCTGCATTAAAATGAAAATGATCCTTTCTCCCAAAAAGTCTACACAACATCATTGCTAAATACACCATATTTAGGGAAGCTGTGGCATAAATTCCATGTTCATTAGCCCTAAACTTGTTTTCATCTCTGGCCCATCCCCTTATCATGTCAGGGTATGTTTGGCCACCTTCCACACACTCTTTTTGTTGAAATGCAGCTACAAACTTAGAATTAAAAGTGTGCCTATAATTGGGCGAGAGCTTATACATTACTTGGATATGTTCAGGCCTGCATGAGCCGATAACAACTCCTTTCTCATTTAGAATACTTCTGGTTGGAACATCCACTTTATCCAGTGCCCAAGTGATCATATCAGTATATGAAACAAGTCTCAGGCGTGCAACAACATTATGAAGCCCAGTCTCGGTGATATCTTGGAGATGATTGTCCGCACCATTATCCGCATATTTAAGTTCATCCTCCATTTTTTTTGCAATTGCAGCCCATGATTTAACAGAGTGTACTACCCCAGCTGCAGTAGTGTCTAAAATAATATCGCCTTCTGGTTGCTCTTCAGTTTTCTTTGAAGCCTTTTTGGGCACCATAGCTCTGTGTTCACTAGAATACCTGTAACAGAGCAGAATTTAGCTTCGAAATAATAATGTAAACGTTTCAAAATTTATTTCGAATATATCATAAAATCATCGAGATTTGTACCTCTGTTATGAAATAAATACAAAAGATATTCCCGATAATATGCATTTAATGTTTGTACCTGAGCTTTTCCAATATTTTCAAATATGATAAAAACTTACCAAATTGAATAATTGTCGCATTAAAGATCATTTATCAAAAGTTTAACTTTAAATATTGTTTCTAAAAGTGATTAATTAGCGTTAATCTTGTTTTAAATTTGAAAATACTCTTATCAGGGTTTCGGAACTTTCGATGTCAAAGAAATAAGTCATCAAAGAACCCCGATCGCCGAAATCGCGATATATCATTTAAGTCAAAATATTTTTATTATCTTAATTAATTCAGATTACCTTTTCGGGATTTCATTAATAAAGAAATCGAAAATCAGGAAATCGGGGATCGAGAAATCGGGAAATCCAATGTCATGAAACTGATGCTCGTGAAACCGCGAACTCTAATATCTCATTATGATTATTTACTCTTAATCATGCTTAACAATAATTATATTAATTACAAATTTCACTTAAGGATTAACGTAAAATCGGGGATCGAGAAATCAGAACATTCGATGACAAGTTTCTTTATTCTCACAAAACCGCGAATCCCGATTTTGCGATGATATTAACTTAAATTTTAAACCCCTTTTTAAATCTGATTTAAGTAAATGATGTTTTAATTAAGGATTAATGTATCGGGAAATCAGAAATCGGGATTTCGCTATTCAATTTACGTTGAACATTTGTTCATTCAAAACTCCGAACCCCGATATCTCGATATAAATTAGAATTTCTTAAGTTTTTAAATCAATGTCCGTTTTAAAAGATTATTTTGAATAATATTGGAAAACTTATATTCTTCGTCCAAATTTTTTTAATCATTCTTTATTCAAAAAAAGAAAAAAGAAAAAAAAAAGAACCATAAAGGCATCGTGACTTCGTTGGAGATGATTTTTTTTGCTTTAGAAAATTTATATAATGTAAAAACTCAAAGATACAAAAAATTTTCATCGTTAAGATAAAAAATTCAAGGTCTGTTTCAACACTACATAAACATTTCTACCGGCCAAAACTTTGACAGGAGGTCAACAAGTATATCAGGTCCTACACTGCTTGCACTATTGCCAAACCGACCACTAAGAAACAGGGCCTATACACCCCTCTTCCTACTTCTGACAGGCCATGGGAATCCATCTCAATGGACTACATGTCGGGCCTCCTGTCCACCAAGCGGGGAAATGACTGTGTTTTTGTGGTTGTTGATCACTTTTCTAAGATGACAATTTTGGTTGCCTGCAAGAAGAGCATCACAATAGAGGTCACTGCCAAGCTCTTCTTTGAACGAGTCTGGGTACATTTTGGAATCCCACAAACCATTGTCTCAGATCGGGATAGTCGATTTCTCGGCACATTCTGGTCGAACCTTTGGTCACTACTGGACACCAAGCTCACCAAATCCACGACCTTCCACCCCGATACAGATGGCCAAACCGAGGTTGTAAATCGAATGATTGTGCATATCCTTCACATGTATAATTCAAAGCACCCCCTCACATAGGATGAGAGCCTTCCCTATGTCCAACATAGCTACAACTGAGCCCTTCATAGCTTAACCGGCCACAACCCCTTTCAGGTGGGGTTGAGATTCCAATGATTGGGTCCCATAGATGTTGCACTTCCCCTTGCGGTCACCTCGACCGACTCATCTCCTGCTCCAACTGAAACTAAAAAAGCCACCCAGTTCATTGAGTGGATCTAGCACATCCACCAACAGGTTTAGGATATCCTACATAATTCCAATGACAAGTACAAACAACGCCATGATCAACATCGGGTGCCACATAAGTTTTAGGTGGGCAACAAAGTTTGGTTGCACTTGCAGAAAGAACACCTTACAAGACCCCATCAGAAGCTTCATCCACTCAGTTATGGGCCGTACACTATCACCAAGGCCGTGGGGGATAATGATTTTGAGCTCAACATTGCTTCTTTCCTTGGCCTGCACCCAGTGTTCAACGTGGATCTCCTCTGCCCTTATTTTCCACCATTATTGGACACCTCAGAAGTAGCAGAACAACTTACACCAACATAGCTCAACCCTGACTGCATACAACATACATCCAATGATTAGATTGTGGACACACATATCGAGGGAACTCGACAACAAATGATCCATCTTTATCGAGTCATCAAAGCAGGGCAACTCCTACACCAAGGCAAGTGGCTCACCCGGGGCCAAATTCAGTAGAAATTTTCGCATCTGATGTGGGACCTCAACGCAATGGAGACCATTGCTTCCTAAGGAGGGAGGATTGATCCAGATGGATATAGGTGGCCACCCACCTTTTCCAACTAGCTCAAAATAGTTTTCTGGCAATTTTGGTAATTTACTATTTTTAGCAGTTTTCACTTCTGGAGCCGTTTTGAGGCCCTAAACAATGTTTTTTGGGAAAATAGATTTGCAATGTGTAAGTTTCTTCATTGTTGCGCCTAAAATGAATGTCCTCGATGATATCTTTCCAACGGGCTATCATACGCCTAAACCAAAGATCTTATACAAAAGTTACGACCCTGGGAAGTTGATGTACTAACTTACCCAAACGGGGCCCACATGACTTTTGGCACTTCATTTCATAGGGTCAGGTTTTTGGATGTCTAGGGTTTTGGAAATTATTGCTTATTGTAAAAAGGCCTTCAGAGCCTCATTATAATCATCTTCTTGCGAATGAGTGCATCCATCACATCTCTTCTCAGAGATAAGCCGTCACCATTCCAACAAGCTTGTTTCCGCTGCATTTTACAGTTTTCAACTTATTTTGTTATTGAATAGAAAACCAATTTTACTGTATCTCTGTTATTTTGTGTTAAGCAGCTGTTAATAATCTGTATTCATTTCGTTCTGCTCATAAAATTCAGATAATGACTTTTGGTGCTTCATCTCCTAGGGTTAGGTTTTTCGATGTCTAGGGTTTTTTACATTCCTGTTTATTGTAAAAAGGCCTTTAGAGCCTCATTGTAATCATCTTCTTGGGAATGAGCACAAATGTCACATCTCTTCTCAAAGATAAGCCTCCACCATTCCAACAAGCTTGTTTCCGTTGCATTTTACGGTTTTCAGCTTATTTCGTTATTGAATAGAAAACCAATTTTACTGTATCTCTGTTATTTTGTGTTAAGATCTTGTTAATAATCTGTATTCATTTAGTTCTTCTCATAAAATCCAGATTAGTGGTATCAGAGCGGTCTGATCCTTGTCATCTTAATGCATGTCCTCAACGAGGTCGGAGTACAAAGATTTGGGTCTCGAGCTTGTTTCTCTTGAGGACAAAATCTCTCACACGCCCAAACGACCTCTCATGGCAAGATAAAAGAAAGATGACATGACAAGAGATCCTTTCAAACTGTTGATTGAGGAAGCCCTCATGCAACAGAGGAACCAGATGATGGATAGTTTCATGCAAATCCTTCGGTGGCTACCAATAAGCGATGCATCTTCTTCGAACGGAGGTGCCGCCCCATTCAAGGTACAAATAAACTTCGATATTCCTATATTTGAAGGTCAGATAGACAAAGATGCTGTAGACAAGTGGTTGAATCTACTAGAAAGGTATTTTTCTTTCCATTACTTTTCCAATAGAGAAAAGATTACTTTTGCACTCCTCAAAGTCATTCCCCATGTCAAAGATTGGTGGGAAACTTTTTGTGAGCAAAAGGAAATAGAGGAACCCTCATTATTTTTAGTCATGACCACCTGGGAATCCTTTAGGGATGCTATTAAGGAACAATACTACCCTGTCGGAAGCTACGCCGACTTGTATACCAAATGGACCACACTATGGCAAGGAAGAGACCAAGCAACCAAATTTCACAAATATCTTCCATACCTTGCGCACCAATATGGGTATCAAATATTCATAGTGAAATTTGGTGCTCAAGTATCACGGTGCTCTGCATAGATACATCCAAACTGAAATGGAATTTCTGGACATCTCATCATTGGGCGCGGCCTACTGATATGCCATCAAAATCGAGAAGAAGCTCAAACAAAAGATGCAACAATTTGGGCCCGGGAACCCCTCACAACAAAATCCAGGAAAGGGCAGCCCCAACCCACAGAACAAAGGATAGAGAAAATATGGATAGTATCAGGACAACTAGTCCAAGCCACAAGCAAAGAAGGACAATGGAAAGACAAAGAAAAATATCGATAAGTGGTGCGACTTCCACAAGAGCCCTTGGCATAACACTGCTGACTGCCGCTCAAAGCAGTCAATGGAGGACGAAGTGAAAGCCTCTGAATCAGATGCGAATTCCGACTTTGAGTTAGAACCAGAAAGGGGAAGACAGATCATTTCCGTGGAACCCAGTGCCACCGTTTTGACCACCAAGCTCCAGCCTATGAACCAGATGAGCCAGAAGAAGGAGAGTGCCTCTTCCATTCACAAATGTGGGTAAAAGGCACCCCACTACACTTCATCATTGATAGCGGTAACCGGAAGAACCTCATATCAGCAGAGGCCATCAAGCGGCTGGCCCTGCCGACAACGCCGCACCCACAACCATACACCATTGGATGGCTCCACCAAGTCAACGATCTTCGCATCAGCCAACAGTGCCAACTATCGCATGACATCAAGCCCTTCAAAGACGAGGTATTGTGTGATGTTGCTCCTGTCGAAGTTTGTGATGTTCTTTTGGGCCAACCTTATTTATGGAAACGTCATGATGTATATGAGTCTAGGCCTCGTAGTGTTATTATTATTTTGAACATGAAATTGTACAGGATACCCGAGGCAGTCCCAGTTAGTGTTATTTCCTTGATCTCTGCTAAGCAATGTAGGAAGGTCATCTCTCAGATGGAGAAGTTTGTCTTCTTTGTGATTCGCTCTTAGAATAAGCGAAAGATCACAACCACATCCAGGGTCTCTGTGACCGACCTCTCCACATAGTAGAAGCAAGTAGATAAGGTCATGGAAGAATACTCAGATATCTTCTCCTCACCTACAACAATACCTCTATACTGCCAAGTCAAGCACCCCATCAATCTGATCCCCGACGCACCACTTCCCAATGGGCCAGTCTATCGCCGCTGTCTGTTAGAGAATGAGGAGATCAAGCGACAGATCCAAGAACTTCTCCACAAGGGGCACATCCGTCCTAGCTCATCACGTTGCGGGAGCCCAATTGTGCTGGAACAAAAGAAAGATGGAACATGGCGACTCTGCATTGATTACCAGGCTCTAAATAAAATCACAGTCAGAAATCGGTACCCAATTCCCCGAATCGATGACCTCCTTTATCAATTCACGGAGGCCAGATATTTTAGTAAGATTGATCTGAAGTCTGGCTACCACCAGGTCCCGATATAATAGATAGATGTATGGAAGACTGCCTTCAAGTCAAAGGGAGGCCTTTTTGAATGGTTGGTCATGCCCTTTGGTTTGACAAATGCTCTAGCCACTTTCATGAGGATGATGGAAGATATCCCGTGACCATTCACCAATACTTTTGTAGTGGTGTATCTGGATGACTTTCTCATTTACAACAAGACTTGGGCGAACACTTGTAGCATATTCAACAGGTTTTGCACACCTTGCGACAACACAAGCTATACGCCAATTTGAAAAAATGCTTCTTCATCATGAACAAGGTCCATTACCTTGGCCACATCATTGATCAACATGGCATACATGTGGATCCAACCAAGATCCAAGTCATCCGTGACCTTGGGCCTTGCCAATTTCTACCGCAGGTTCGTGTTGGGAATCTCCCATATTGCATGGGCCCTCAGCCAAATAAACAGGGGTGGTGGTAAGACAAAATTTGTGTGGGGCCGGTCCCAACAACAAGTGTTCGATGATTTGAAGCAACGCTTGTGCTCAGCCCCAATACTCTCACTACCAGACCTGCAACAACCCTTTAAGATCGAGACATATTCTTCATAATATGCTATGGGCACCGTTCTCACTTAGCACGGCCACTCCGTGGCATATCATAGTGAGACACTATCATATGTTGTCCATAAGTAACCTACGTACGAAAAAGAAATGTAATCTATTGTGCAAGCCTACCACCAGTGGAGATATTACATTCTTGGGAAGGAGACAATCATCCACACTGATCATAAGCCACTGCAGTTCATGCAGACACAGAGAAAATTGCAGAATGACCACCATTAAAAGTGGTCCACATACTTGCAGCAATTCCACCTCAACATCAAGTATAAAATAGGAAGCACTAATCGTGTCACTGATTGCCTCAACAGACCGCTAGTCACGACACTCACGACGGTGCTAGACTCTTGCGGCCATGAGACCTCTAGATGGCCCCAACTCTATGAGACAGACCCAGACTTCGCCACCACCTACCAAATTTTGGGTGCAAACACAGTTGTCGATAATTTCCATCTTCAGGATGGGTTGTTGTGTCATTTGGGCCATCTCTGTGTTCCATCAAGCGAGTGAGTGAAGTTGATTTGGGAAGCCCACTACAGTCGGGTGGCAGGACACTTTGGTGTCGAAAAGACAGTGGCGATGCTACAGAAACATTTCCACTGGTCGAAACTTCGACAGAAGGTCAGCAAGTATATAAGGTCCTGCACTGCCAACGCTATTGCCAAACTAACCACTAAGAAACATGGCCTGTATTCCTACTCCTGATAGTCCATGGGAATCCATCTCAATGGACTACGTGGCAGGCCTCCTGTTCATCAAGCGGGGAAATGACTGTCTTTTTGTGGTTTTTGATCGCTTTTCTAAGATGGCGATTCTGGTTGCCTGCAAGAAGAGCATCACAACAGAGGCCACTGCCAAGATCTTCTTTGAACGAGTCTGGGTACATTTTGGAATCCCAAAAACTATTGTCTCAGATCAGGATAGTCGATTTCTCATCACATTTTGGTTGAGCCTCTGGTCACTACTGGACACCAAGCTCACCAAATCCATGACCTTCCATCCCGAGACAGATGGCCAAACCGAGGTTGTAAATCAAATGATTTTGCATATCCTTCACATGTATAATTCAAATCACCCTCGCACATGAGATGAGATCCTTCCCTATGTCCAACATAGTTACAACCGAGCCCTGCATATCTCAACTAGCCATAGGCCCTTTAAGGTGGGTTTACGATTCCAATCATTAGGTCCCATAGATGTTGCACTTCCCCTTGCGGTCACCTCAACCGACTCATCTCCTGTTCCAATTGAAGCTAGCAAATCCACCCGTTTCATTGAGCGGATCCATCACATCGACCAATAGGTTTAGGATATCCTACAGAAGTCCAATGACAAGTACAAACATCGCCATGATCAACATCGGGTGCCACATAAGTTTCAGGTGGGTGACAAAGTTTGGTTTCACTTGCAGAAAGAACACTTTACAGGACCCCATCGGAAGCTTCACCCACTCCTTTATATGCCATACACTGTCATCAATGCCGCGGGGAATAATTCTTTTGAGCTCAACATTCCTTCTTTCCTTGGCCTGCACCCAATGTTCAACGTGGATCTCCTTCGCCCTTATTTCCCACCATTATTGGACACCTCAGAAGTAGCAGAACAACTGACACCAAAATAGCTCAACCCCGACTGCATACAAGATGCATCAAATGATAATATTGTGGACACACAGATCAAGGGTACTCGACAACAAAGTATCCATCTTTATCGAGTCGTCAAAGCAGGGCAACTCCTGCACCAAGGCAAGTGGCTCACCCGAGGCCAAATTCAACAAAAATTTCCTCATCTGATGGGGGACCTCAACGTAATGGAGAACATTGCTTCATAAGGAGGGAGTATTGATCCAAATGGTTATCATTGGCCACCCACTTTTTCCAATTGGCTCAAAACAATTTTATGACAATTTTGATAATTTACTATTTTTAGCAGTTTTCACTTCCAGAGTCGTTTTGAGGCCCTAAACGATGTTTTTTCGGAAAATAGGTTTGCAATATACTAGTTACTTTTATATTGAAACTTAAATGAATCTCCTCGATTATAGCTTTCCAACGGGCTATCATACGCCTAAAACGAAGATCGTATGCAAAAGTTACGACCCCGGGAAGTTGATGTACTAACTTACCCAAATGGGGCCCACATGACTTTTGGTGCTTCATCTCCTAGGGTTAGGTTTTTGGATGTCTAGGATTTTTTACATTTCTGCTTATTGTAAAAAGGCCTTTAGAGCCTCATTGTAATCATCTTCTTGCAAATGAGTGCAACCGTCACATCTCTTCTCAGAGATAAGCCGCTACCATTCCAACAAGTTTGTTTTCACTGCATTTTACAGTTTTCATCTTATTTCGTTATTGAATAAAAAACCAATTTTACTGTATCTCTGTTATTTTGTGTTAAGCACCTATTAATAATTTTTATTCATTTAGTTCTGCTCATAAAATCTGGATCATATCCCTTGATATTTCATGCATGAGATCATAAGCCCTACAACCCTTCTCATCATGTCCCACAGATTTACAGAATGTGCAATAAAGATTGGTAGGTGTATGGACATATTTTTGCATATAATAACATTCACCAGGGTGATGTCTAGTTCTACATACCTCACACCAGGGTACAATAGCCGACTTCAAAGGACTAGGTGCTCGAGAGGCCAAGTATTCATGAAATAAGGGACAATGCTCCTTGTCATGGCCCTTTGATTTACATCTGTTACACCAAATATCTTTGCTTTTCTCCTTTCCTTTATTGTTCTTCATATCTTCGACCTGTAAAGATAAACTAGTTAACTGATTCAAGATTTGGCTCATACCTGGACTGGATTCTCCTACAGGGGCTACTTTTAATTTCATGGAAATCTCCAGAGCTTCAATCTTTGAAGCGATTTTCTGTTGCATCAAAGGAACTCTGATATGTGGTAGGAGAGCAACAATGAACCATTCTTTATTCTGTTCATTTGGAATCTGAAAAGTCAAATGGTCTGTCATGGTATTAAACCTTTAATCAAAATCCCAAACATGTTCATTGACCTTCTGCTTGATTTCTTTCATCTCTGTAATACATTGTGACTCCGACTTAGGTTTCTTGAATTCTGCACTCAACACAGTCTTAATTCCATTTAGTGGTTTAGGCTGTGTAGTCGCTATAGAAAACTTCATGTACCAGCTCAATACCCGATCCCTCAAGGTAGTACTGAACTGAGCTCTCTTAACAGTTTCGTCGGTGACTTTCTTAATGCTCCAAACAACTTCATATAAGAACCAATGCTGGTCAGGATCTTCAAATCCATCTCCTCTGAAGATGGGTAACCTCATTTCATCTGCCATAGATATTCCCGGGTTTCTCGACTGAGTATGTGCTAAAATTCTTGTAACAACACTCTGATTGCTCTGACTACTCTGATTACTCTGGTTACTTAATGCTTCTAAAACAATAGGAGGAGTGATATTACTTACTTCGACAGTAGGCGTAGTGCCTGAAGTTTCTGGTTCTCCTCGGCGAGGTTCTTCAGATCCTACTTCCTATGTTATTGCGGAATATGAATACTCTTCATCTGTTAGATCAACTTCTTCTCCACTGTAGAAGCCCTCGTCTCCGTAATTCTGCTTAAATAGGTTCACAAGAGGAACCTCTCTGAAGGGTATCCCACTGCGCATGTGTCCAGCCTCTGTGTCACTGACGTTGTCTGAATTCTTGAACATTAGCTTCATTGTATCTTTAGGATATTCTTCTCATGCAATAACATCTTAATCCTCAGCTTTAAAAAGTGTAGGAACTTTCCTCTAGGTCCCTTAAAGAAATACCTCTCTACTTGACTATATGATTTGATTTTGTCAATGGAAAACTCAGTGATGTACCCTCCAATAGTGCTATCAAACCAGATATCCACTGCTCTAGACACCACGTTGTCAACTCCCTTGACCTTCTTGATCATTGTCATTGTCCAGACCACAGGTGGTCTAGATCTGATCTCAAATTGGGTATCTGCCAATCTGGCTAACCACTCATATAACTCCTTATGAACTCCTCCGAAGAAAATTTCGTGTATGTCGGTAAAGATGTATCTTCCCAACCAGTCTTCTGTACTAATGCTAGGATTCTTGTTCTGAGCTTCAGTGAAGTCATTTTCTTGTTCCTCTATCCAATTCTGAATTTATCTCTTCGATGGAAACCACCTTGACATTCCCTCAAGCAGATCCTGATCTTGGCAACAAAACCATTTGTTGGCACAGGGGCAGACCCTTGGTTAAACTCTTACAGTGCACCAACAAGCCCTAACTACTGGACCTTTCGGCAACACATGCGAAGCAGATGCAGTCTCACCCAAAGTAGCGATAAGGGGTTGCAGGACACATGTGTCTACAACCAGAGGAAATGCTAAGTGGATCTGGGATAACGACACACAACAATCTAGATATTTTTTACCACGCTTAAGCTTACTTCGCGAGTTATATCTCATATCTAACACAACAATGCACTAACATTATATCAAATGGAAAATAACACAACATCAATCACATAGAACAACAAGATATACATGGTTCACCCTCTCCCTAGGGCTACGTCCACAGAACTGTGTTTCTTGATATTATTAGATGAAAACATACTGTTTTGTCTGTGCACTTAGCTTTCATATCTCTCTCTCTTTCTCTCCTTCTCTTCCCTCCCTGTGCATCCAACTGTAGGGTTGATCTTTGCACTCAACTCAAGATCTAGAATACAGACTCAATATTTCTCTCGGAAACAGTAATTCAACAATGAACAACAAAAATCATCATATCAACGAAACCCGTCCCAGGTCTTCTAGACCTTTATTTATACATTACATAGCAAAATTTTAGGTGTAAAAACCCTAGATCCAAAACCTTAGGTGCCTAAACCCTAGTTCAACTTGACCCGTGATTTAAGGGCTTCGCCAACCTATCCTTCCTTCTTTTCCACGAGGTGCTCCAAATCACTCGTTGATGTCTTTTCCTGCTTGCTGAGGTGTCCACGATCCCTCTTCTTTACTGCTTTGTCTTCCTCGATCTTCTCTTCCAACATATATCTTTTCCTTTACTTCGCTCCTTCTTTTTTGCTTCTTTAACCACTTCGAACCCTCCTTGGTTTATGTGCCTTCCATGCAGTTCATACTTCACTTTTCTTCCTTCCATAACCAAGGGCCAACACGCCTAGTTTGTTTCCACGCGTTTCTCTCAGATTGGGCCCTATATAAGCACGTGATTGCGAAAGTTGTTAAGGGCGATTTGGGTCCACACCGCTTCGATCCCTGTAATCCACCACCAAATGCCATGTACCTCTTTAGATATATAGTGGTTTCGATTGCATAACTGCTCTAATATTTTAGCGTTCGAGCACTTTTTGTCCTCGCAATGAAGTGTGGTCGTCGATCTGGCGCAATCTGTGATCTGGGAACGCCTTGATTTTGTTGCCACACACTGCTATTGGATGGACCCTACCTCAGCACGTGATTGCGGAAGTTGTCAAGGGTGATTTGGGTCCACACCGCTTCGACCCCCGCAATCCACCACCAACTGCCATGTACCTCTTCCTCTATACCATGGTTTCGATTGTGGGACCGCTCTAGAATTTTAACGTTCAAGCATGTTCTGTCCCCACAATGAAGGTTGTTCATTGATCTATTGCAATCTCCCAAATCTGACGTGGTGGCCTAACGTCATTACACTGTCACAACTATTGATGGATGCGTGCCATGTGTCTTTGGTAATTTGGCACTTCGGGCTTCGGGAGTTTTGGATTGTGAAGCATGAAAAACACCCAGAGTAGTACGGTTCTATAGTGATGTGGTAGCTTGAAATGGATGCTATGCATCCTCAACAGATATGTGCCATGTGTTGAATTGAAAAACACCCACGGAGTGGTAGGGCCTGAAGCGACGTGTCAGCCCGACGTCACTTCGGGACTTCGACTCTTCGAGATGTTTGGATGGAAATCTCCCAAAGTAACTTTCTCTCTGTTGATGTGACAACCTCTTGTTAATTCGACACTTCGGGCTTCAGGAGCTTTTGAATGCGGGCATGAATATCTCCCGAAGTGACTTTCTCCCAGTTGATGTGGCAGTCTCTCATTACTTTGGGATTTTGACTCTTCGGGATGTTTGGATGGAAATCTCCGGAAGTAACTTTCTCCCGGTTGATGTGGAAGCCTCTTGTTACTTTGACGCTTCAGGCTTCAGGATATTTTAAACGTGGTCATGAATATCTCCCGAAGTGACTTTCTCCCGGTTGACGTGGCAGTCTCTCGTTGTTTCGGGACTTCGACACTTTGGGGCTTATGTATGGTCGTTAATCCTTGTGTGATTTTGAAACTACAAATGCATGAGATCTGTTAATCTGAACTGCACATGGGATCTCCTCCATTGAAAATTGAACCTGCCTATTTGCTTGTATTTCAAGCCTGAAATGGACTGATCTGAATGCTGCATTTTGCTCATAGCTTTTCCCTGTGCATACAACATACTTGACCAACCTGAGCTTATCAACCAGAAGAGGAAAAACTTATAGTAAGGTATGCAGAAAAAAGAGAGACTTGGCATATGTGTAGACCTATGTTTTAACAATAACTACATATGACCCATGACAAATTTATGTGCTAACACCATCCATGTAGAAAACATTAGCAATGATAACATCATAAATATGATTGAAACTGAACCAATATGTTTTATGTGCTTGCACGACATTAACTTATCTTGAAGCAAAGTATGATTGAATTCCCATCCTACAACCATCTCATGTTCATGCTTAAGATCAACTGCTTTACTTGGCACAATTATAGGTGTGTTGCTTGCATAAGCTGCCTTCCTTAATTGTTCTGTTGTTTGAAGAGATTGATTTGATTTTATTTGATGAGCATGTACAACATATTCATTGCCTTCTTTATTTAAGTGATATTGATTATGTTCCCTGTAGAAGATTGTTTTGTGATCATATAAATAAGGGCTTCCTAAGACCATTCCACATTTTTCTAGCGGCACCACATCACATGTTACTTCATCCGCATACTTAGATGTAATTGCAAATTTTATGATACATTGCTTTGTTATGGGTAATTTGCGATCTTTTCTTATCCAATTAAGTGAATAGGGTTTGTGATGCATCTTAGTGTTTAATCCCAAACGCTTCCTCTGAAATTAAGTTAGATTGAGATCCATTATCTATCAATGTGTTGATCTTAGTATGTTTCGTTATGACCCTTATATGAAACAATTTACTTCTAGAATCATAACCATCACCAATTTTACCTGTCAAACCAACTGTTGTGATTTTAGTCTCATCACCTGAATCATACCCCAAGTCTATTGGTCGTGTTGTTGTTGCAACTGTTTGCCTCCCTTTCCTCTCTTTGAACCACTTTGGTCTCTTATCTGGGTGAAATTGCCAACAATGCTCATCATTGTGCCCTTCTTTCTTGCAATGCTTGCAAGAGAGCTTCTCTTCCTTCATTGTCGTTAAATTTTCTTTCTTTCCATTCCCCTTTCTTTTGTATTCTTTCCTTGAAGACGATTCCCCTGATATGCCAACTCATGTTTTCCCTGCTTCAATATATGTTGCTTGAACATAAACCTCATCAATATTAGTAGGTCCAAACATAAATACAGTGTTACGAATATGTGTAGGTAAACCTCCTATATACTTCATAAGAGTGTCTTGTGTATGTAATGGAATATTTAACATTAATGCCATCTTACAAAATTCATCTGTGTATTCTTGCATCGTTTGTCCTTTTCTTAGTTTAAGACTTTTCCATTCAATTAAAGCCTTTTCCTTATAACCCAAAGGATAAAACTGATTTCTAAGTGAAAAACAAAATCTTGTCATGATGGAAATACATTACCAACTAGTTGAGTACCATGTTGCAACTTACTCTGCCACCAGATAAGTGTTGTGCCTGTAAGATGAAGCAAAGCCAATTTGATTTGGGTTGCCTCATCTTTGATTTGTTGCACACTGCAATAAACTTCCATCTATCTGACCCAGTTATCAAGCCTCTCAACATTGACTTCCCCATCATACATGGGAAATTCAAATTTTACATCAAGCTTAAGTGATGACATATCATGCTTATGTTTATGAGCATGTTTTCTTGCGGTAGAAGTTGAACTTGTACTTGAAGAAGAAGAAGAAGATGATGGAGATGAAGGAGGTGAAGGAGGAGGTTTAGGAGGGTCCTCTCCTTCTTCAATTTTGTCTTGTTTTGACGATTCCCCTTGAAAATGCCTCTTCCGTTCCAAGTAATTATCATATAAGACCTTTACCATCTCTGACATGTTGAAGAAAGCCTTTTGAAACTCTCTCACGTTCTAAGACATTCCTTCTTCATATGCCATCTTCTCACTTTGAGATGCCCTCTTTCTCGATCCAATCTCATGATATCATTCTACAAGATCACCTTCACCACGACTTAGCTTTTCCCTGGTAATCATGCAAACTCAAACAACCAACTGTCAACCTGCTCTGATACCACTTGATCTAAAAATGATATTTTAAAGACTTGGTTGAGTTTTAAGCATGTGTTAAATTACCATTCAAAATATTAAATGAGGAAGGAGATCTTAATGAAAGAATGTTGCAGCCATCATAAAGAATATAGAATAGAAATTAAACATAAAAACAACAAACCATAATGCCAAGATTGTTAACGGAGTTTGGAAATATTGCCTACGTCCCCAGGCTTTTGTCTCAGTGGGGGAGGCTTTCTTATTAATCATCAACACTGCAAAGTTACATCATAAATGAATAAAATGGATTAAAAAATAGTCTGGTTGTATTCTTCTCGACCTCAAGAATGCAACACAACTGATGACACTAAAAAAGGTTGAGCGTAGCTCCCAGAAATGGCCTCCAAAGTTTGCTTCCTCAATGGCTTCCCTGCTTAAAAATAACATAAGCTTCCAAAATATTTCAACATTCTATTGTTTTTTAACCTTCTAATGCTTTCAAAAACATACAATTCTTATATATTTGGAGTTGGGGATCATATCCCAACTTCCCCCCAAGATCTCGCCTAAAAAAGGGCTCCAGATCCTCAATTTTTGGCAAAAATCACCAAAAATCAGCGTAAAAATCCAAACTTTAGAAAAAAAAAACCCACTTTGCAAAAATATTCACACTAGCCCCTTTACAATGGGCTCTTGGTCATATGAGATTCTGCCATATCTCCTTGGGTTCGACGCTTAACCTCTGGCCCCGGGTAAAGCCCTTGGTCCTCTGTGTGTGGGCATGTGGCCAAACCCCGTGCCCTAAACCTCGTCCAATTCTCGGTCCTTAGCCCTTGGTCGATGGACTATCTCCCCACCGACCGTGGCTT
Source organism: Picea engelmannii (assembly GCA_009831015.1). NCBI lineage: Eukaryota > Viridiplantae > Streptophyta > Pinopsida > Pinales > Pinaceae > Picea > Picea engelmannii. The sequence continues at coordinate 184,173 of ML786729.1, read as the reverse complement.
ATCCGTGAACCTTCGCCCATATCCATTTTAAATAAAATTTATGCCATATGTTTAATAAGAAACATGTGTAACTGGGGTGGTTGGCGGTTGTTCCAAAGTCTTGGGCTATGAAGGAGGTCGAGTGTTCAATTCCAACGGAGTGCAAAACAATTTTTTGACCCCGCCAACCTTGGCCAAATCTGGGGTGCCATGTGGAGCCCTTTGATTGGGCCATGTGTCACCCTGTGATTAGACCGTATGGTTCAGTCACCAACATAGTCAGCTGCCCAGTCAACAGTGCCATGTCACTATTGTACCTACCATGTCACTGCCATACCTACCATGTGTCTTAGCTAGATGATTCCACATCGCTGTCATACCGACCATGTGTCTTAGCTAGATGATTCCACATCACTGTCATACCGACCATATGTCATGCTTCCACTGGTGCCACATCACGTCCATACATCCATGTGTTGTACCCATAGCCTGCCACCTGTCACCACGTCAAGGTCCATACAGTGCCATGTGTCACTTTCGTACAATGCCATGTGTCAAAATCTGTACTGTGCCAACTCAACCTGAAAATGCCAAATCTTCCTGCCATGTGTTAGCCTTTGGTGCTGCCACATGTCCTTGCTGATGTCATAATGACGTACTGATGATGTCAATAGTACAACCTTTTGACTATTGACTTTTTGACTTTTTTTTCCTGTTAGGAAAATCGATCAGAACAAGATGACTTTTGCATACAGTGTCCATTTAAAAAAGTATATATATATATGGCTAGAATCGGTGCGACGAGACCGACGCAATGGCATTGGTTTTGTATGATTCCGAGAAATTTGATTTTTAGGCCTTCTTGGATCCATTTGGATCAACTATCTCGATGATAGATGGTATCAAATATTTTTCGTCCCAGACTTTGAAGAAGGGTTGGTGAGATCTTCACCACTATCTCGACGATATATGGTATCGGAGTAGATTTTTCTCCTCACCACTACTGCAGTCAAAACAATGGTGTTGAGGTGCACTGCAGTTAGTTTCATAGTTCGTTGCAGAGACAATTCAATGAGAATGTTCGCATACTTGGTGAACAGTTCAGTTGAGCGAATTGGTTCATCACAGATACTTTACATCAAACTTACAAGAGAGATTTTGGTTGATGGTGTGGTGGAAGGTTGATCTACGTGCATACCTTTTATATACCAAGAGAAAAGTTTGTGGTGAAATGAAGCACTTGGAAAGGGTGGGTGATCACATAACTCATCCCAGGGTTCATCACAGGAATTATCGCAGACTTAATCATAGAGACAGTGTAGGTGCATACTTGGTTGGTTTGATTTGCAACAGAAGTAAGTGCTAGACCATGTGCACACCTTGATAATACCAAGCACAGAGTTTGTTGGGTGAACTGAGCACTTGGGAAAGGCATACATATGCAGGACTTGTCATGGATCTAACCAAAGAAGTGATCACAGAAGTCAACACAGAGGGTGACTGCAAAGGTGATCACAAAGGCGAGAATTTCTAGGTTGTAACAAGTGGAAGCACTTGGGTGAGTTGGATGACTTGAGGTGACCTAGAGAAGCTTCACAACAAGGTAGTTAGTTGGGCACATTTTCATCATGAAATATTTACGTCGTGCATCTTCAAGAATAACAGTTGAGTCGAGTTAGGTTGTTAAACGAGTGGGTTGACTGTAACCTTCAAATGAGGTAGCTCTTCATAGAGTTACAATAGTTAGTTAGCAGTCGTACGAATTAGTAGTCAGGTGGTGTGTGCATGGTGCCTTGAAGCGGAAGCAGTCAAGGTGCAGAGATGGTAGGACATTAGAGATGAGTTCAGCCGATTGCATGGGAAGTTTGGGACTTAGATTTAGTTCTGAACTGGATGAATGGACTCATCCTTATATCACAACGAAGGTGCTATTCAAGTTTGTGGAGATGTGAACAATGATTGAGGGGAGTTCATGCAAAGAATCAGTGCCTTGGGAAAGTGAAGGTCCATGACAACAAACTTGAACCGTGGTTGTAGCCAAGGATGTCATTGGAAAGGTATGGTTGCTTTTGAGTTCTTGCATTTCCTAAGTGTTGTGGTGAGTTCTTTGAAGGGAAGTCGGATGACTTGGTGGTTCAAGTGTAATTCGTTTCCACAGTGAAAACTGACAGACTTGAGGGTGGCTCAAGTGGTGTAGATTCAAAGAAATCATGTAGTAGTTGGGATGCCTTGACTTGGGTGAATGTGTGGAGAACTTGGGGAAACCTTCTTGGATGAGTCTAGTGGTGGACCTAGGTAGTTTTGGATGCAGCCATGGAGGTGGATTGAGGAAGCTACCTAACTCTTTGATGAGGTGCATTAGACAAGTCATTGTCGTGAAGTAGGAAGTGAGGGTTGGATGTCCCGATTTTGAGAGGATGGATGAGGTACATTAGTGTGTTGGTGCCTTAGCCAGATTTGTTAATTCATGTGATGAATTGATAGTCGCGATGCCAATTCCTAATTTTGGATGCTTGTAGGAGGTACAAGGAAGTTCTGTTCTAGGAGATGGATGGAGTCAGCAGAGAAGTCGACCAAGAATTGTTGGTAGTCAATCTGAATGGGCAGAACGCAAACCAAGTGACTTGGGTGGTTCAATCACCTTTAATCATTGGATGAGACAAAGCGTACCTTGGTGACTTGTAGATGATTGTGTGATGACCCAAATATCTATTGGGGTCATTGGTTGAGTTTGGTAGGAATATTGGTTTAAACATGCTTAAGGCATGGAAGTTCTTTAAGGTGACTCTTTAAAATTGGAGCACTTTGGATAATTCATTGGGATTTTTGAGGAGTGTGGGTGCAGTTTCCACACTCATTGCAGATGCTAAGTTGCATAGAAGTGATTTGACAGAAGAAAGTGAGTTGAGGACTTGACTTATTTTTGAAGATTGTGCAAACATGAAGATTGCAACATGAAGAAATTACTTGGACATGGGTGTTTCTCTTGCTTTGGGGCATCATGGGTGAATCCTAACCATTCTAAGGCATAGAGAGGTAGATGCAACAACATGGTCGGGTGATGAAGTAATGGGGCAAAGACATCATGTTCGGTGATGAAGTAGTGGAGCAAAGGCATTCTGGACGTACAATTCTTAGTATAGATGGGACGTTTCATATCCGAAGATGTAGGTGAAGATGGGGAGAATTCGACCAAGGAAGCCAAAATTTTGGAATTGATCGCAATATAAGTAAAAAGGGTAGATTTGGTTGGATGTGCAGATGCATGGTGATTTCCCTTGACTCTTTGCAAACTTGGATGCGATGCAGACTGTGTGTGGTTTTTGAAGATTGGATTATTATACCATGAGGTGGATAGTGGAGTCAAGTTTCCATGCATGACTTTGTTTTGGGGTGACTTCATAGTACAATGAGGTGAGGGGTGACCTTGCCTTGGGTCTAAGGTTGTAGCGTGGATGGACCGAATTGTGGAAGGAAGTGACCGGGCTTTGGACATGTTGTGCATTCTCAACGAATGAACGTGATAGTTCAACACTTGGAGAGTTAGTGCACGCGATCTTGACTAAGAGGTCAAAGTATGGACGTGCTAGTAGGTTCAAAGTGTAGAGCATAGAAATTGTGGAGGATCTCCTTGATAAAAGTTGGATGATGGCGGCAATAGTGAGGCAAGGGTAGACACTTGCCTTAGTCTTTGGAGTTTGATGGAGTGACAAATATGCGAACAAAAAAGACTAAGTTCGGGCATGAGGAAGTGCATTTTGATGAGTTGGGCACAACGATTGGAATAGATATTGAATCAATCCAAGGCATAGGGTAATTCAGTGTGCAAAGACATGGCAAAGTCGGTTGAAGTATGGGAACAATAGTTAGTTCACTGGAGTTCAACACTTAGATATTTTTCATGAGGTTGAGGCAATCACAACAATAGGACAGAGTGTGATTGTTGCAACAAGACAGTGGAAACTTGGGCATTGCAGACAGAGTTAGGGAGGAGAATTATTTCCATTATAGAATACAAATTAGTCGCACACAACTTTGGGCAGAGGGAACTGTGGATGGTTGCACAAGTTGTGGATGATTGTAGTGCGAGTTGGAAACTTGGTATTTGCACTTCACAAGGAAACTTGGGGTTTCCAATTTGGCAGAATTTGGGGTTTCCAGTTGGCACGAAACTTGGGGTTTCTAGCTAGCACTAAACTTGGGGTTTCCAGTAGATTTAGTTGCAATGGGGGCACAAGTTTTGGCGAAGACTTGGAGATCACAGATTTTGTAGATATTGTTAGGGACAAAAACGACTTAAGGTGGGGGAGGATGTAAGGTCTTTAGATAGAAGGGAAATGATACCCTCGCTCAAGTCATTAAGGAGACATAAATTGGGGTTTCTCTGACACCCAAGAGTCGCACTAGTTGGTAAAGTGGGCACCTTGGGCACACGAACACATCAAGGGGTTTTCCCAAGCATGAGGCGAAGCATAAGGCATAAACAACTAAGAGAATGGGTGCACCAAAGAGCTTGGGGCATGCCAACATGAGGAGCACACCAAGATTGGGGTGCACTAATCCCAAGGGATGCGATGTTTGATGGATGCATAGGTTCGTTTAGGTGCACCAGGTTTGCAAAGGGGTGCGACAATTCATTTGGGTGTGATGGTTCACGAAGGGGCGTGCCACACCCAAAGGACATGATGATTCACGATGGTGACCTTTGGAGTCCATATAAGAGAACAAGGGCACACAACCAAGGAAGGCATATTTGAACAATAAGGAGAGAAAGATCAACTCTACGATTCTAAGGCTGACTTGGATGAAGAGAGTCGAGCTCCCTCAAAAAGCCAAGTTGCTCCACATGGGAGGACTTATGCTGCCTTGAGGTGATTCTATGGAGAGAGTTGGGGCAAGATTCTTTTGGGTTGAGTTTGGGGAGGTCTTGTCATAGGTCTGGGTGAGGCAACTATGAGAAAGAACTGTGACTTTATGTGAAGTCTTGTGACAAATAAGAGACATTGAGTCTGCGGTGAGTACACGTCCGAGGTACACCATATGAGTTTTGAAAGTTGTCAGGACAGACGAGTCTTGGTGTGACGAATATGTTTAAGAGTGTCTTCGTGAGGTGAGGCAAGTTATGTGACTCTGCCCAAGTTGTAAACTGAGTCGGTAGTGCTCATATTGTAACTATTTCACAATAATAAGATTTAGTCAAGTGTTAGGCACTTCTTGTGCCACTTGCACTATATCAATGTGTCTCTTGTTTATTTTTCAAGATTTCTCTTCACTTCATGGATGTATGCTTGAGTGAATAAGTTTTAAAGTTGTTAACAAATTGTCTAAGTATATAAGAGATTTTCACTAGAGTAGGAGTGTGACTTGCCCATAGCCTAAAACGAAATATGGGTATGCTCTAGGTGAAGAGGCGTTGTTCGAATAAAGTATCCTTGGTGTTTCCAAGTAACCAACTGAGAAACGTCGTCATGTTGCACGCCCTCAAGAGGTGAACGATCACAATATTTGAATAGGCACACTATAGGGACATGACAAAAACAATAATAAAATTACATATCCGAAACATAAATGTTGGAATAAATTATGTAAATATCACTCTTCATGCCATCACCCTAATTATCTTCCTCACTTTGTATGATGACATTATTGTTATCAAAATATGTTTTGATCTCTGATTGTGTCTTAGTATGAGACATCGACCTATATCTAATACATTTGGGTAAAAAAACACTTGGTTGCAATATTTTGGGGAAACATAAGGTTCATTTTTTTGATGCCACATCTTTTTATAGTGGATTCATATTACCCATTATCAAAATCTTCCTTTACATTACTCGAGTTGAAGGTATCCCACCACTTGCACCTAAAAATAACACATTGGAATGATGAGAAGTCCACTTGCATGATCTCTTGTATATTTCCAACATAACCTAGCTTCCCCTTTGTTAGGTTCTAATAATAACTGCTAGCATGACTAGATTGGTGGAACTTAACCTCCACTCCATATTCAAGTGTGGCATGTCCATCATTGACATCCTCGATGCAAAATGATATCCATATGCCCACATACATGGGAAGAAATGCACATGTAAAAATGTGAACAAAGGACGATGTCACATGTCTACTAACTTGAGCATTGATAAAACATAAAATATGTTATAATTCAAACAAGCATTATAAAGTGAACAATGTATAGAGAGAGATTATTACAAATCTACTACATTTGATCCCTATGTTTAGTGCATCCTCTTTTTTAAGGTCCTGACCTGCACATAGGTAGATCAATGTATTCAGATGTAATAAAGGTCAATATTAATAAGGCCTTTCAATAAAATAGAATAAGGCGGATGTAAGAAGACCTAATAGAAGCTTCCGCTTCTAGAA
>ML786729.1:149789-162842 GCA_009831015.1 Picea engelmannii | reverse complement strand
TAATAGAAAGTGTAAAAACTAAAAATAAGTTTTTGAAGTAGTGATGTAAAGATTAAAAAAAAATTGTAAATGAAAAAGAATTTATGAAGTTTGTAAAAAAATAAACACACATTATATTAAGTTATGTTTTTAAAGGTTTGATGAGAATTATATAAAGGAATAATTATGAAAGGAAAAAATAAAAAAATATAAAAAAAAATTCTCCAAATATTATTAAGTGTGCTTAACACTTGAAATGATATAAGGATAAATATTAATTACCAATGTGGTTAATAAAGTATATTTGTTACTTATTTAGTCCTTGTCGAAGGTCGTGCACGGATTATAACAATTGATTCATCGTTAATTTTATATTAGTTTTCCTTTAACTATATATTTTTGTCCAATCTCTAATATTCGAGATAACAAACTCAAAATTTTATTTTTTATATAATAAAAAAAACTTATTCTTTGTAATCTCATTAGACAATAGATTTGAAGTGTTATTACAGGCTTCACACTTCTCGATGTTTTATTTTTCGCTAGTCTTATTGTCAAGAGACAATGCAATTTTTTCATTATAACCTATGTTTGTTCTGACACAATGCAATTTTCTCAATGTAAGATAACCCAAGTTTTCAATTTCAATTTAACTTTATGTAAAATGTTTGACACAATGCAAAAAATTCCATTGTTAGATAACGTAAGTTTCGATTTTCAATTTAACTTTATTGAAATTGTTTGTCAGGTGGTAATTTAAATAGACTAATATCACTAGTGTGACAAATGATTGTTTTACGTGAAAATTGTTGCATTGGCTATTGTCTTCAGTTCCACCTATATCAGGTCCTTAAATAAACTGACAATCGCTCTATTATTCACCACCTTCCATAGATGCACAATCTCTATGTTATTCACCACTTGATATCCACTGCCTTCCAAAGATTCTTTGATATTTACCTCCTTCCATAGATTCTTAGATATTCACTACCTTCCATAGATGCTTTGTTATTCAATGCTTTCCATAGATTATGTCTGCTTCCAATATACAATTTGTTATCTAGCTAGGAAAAACTGCTTGCATAACAGAGGTTGATTGCTTTGCTTTGCTCCTGAACATACTATTCATTTCCCAAGTATTCTCTATGTGATGATATGAGTAGATGAACAAAAAACAAGTAGTCTAAGCTTTCACTCATTCCCTATTGTTGGCTTGTTGTTGAGATAATGAATGATTGCATCTTCAACCCTATAAACAATTACACATGGATAAAATGATGGGCAAATATTAATCTGTATTAAGCTTCACCATTTCAATTTTTACTATTATTTGTTATAGAATTATCACATATGTGATGCAACCATTAATATGTAAAGTATCTATTATTGTATATGTATTAGAACAATTTTTTCCTCACTACATGCAACTTGATTGGATGGCCTTCCATTTCCCTATGTAGACTTGAAGTTCCCTTTTTGTGCATTCCAAAGCAAAAAAAACACATTTTTCCACATATACGCACCTTATCAGTTATACATCAAACGTATACGTAGGTTGCTCCACTACAACCTACGTACATTGGGTTTGGTGCTCAAAATTAAAAATTATGTCAGATTTCCATGCCATGTCATGAGATCCATGATCCTTGAACTTCCACAGACTAAAAACACTCCGACTCGGCCCTTCAGTTCCATTTGAAGGCTATAAATTGAGCCATATACAAGCCTTGAGCAGATTCAACAATTCAACTTTGAGAGCAAAGACACTCTGGAGAAATTTCACTTCATATTGAGTTTGCATCCTTTTGTCCTTGAAAGTTTGGACTCCTTATTCAACCCCCAAGATCTTCCTTCTTTGTGATGGAGAACCTCATTGAATCCTTTATATGAGCTTGTCTTTGGTGGAGGATTGAAGTGGTGAAGGCCCATCTGGAGGGACTTCGTTTCTCGGTTCCGATATGTGTCATTACATAAGTTTGTCACCTATGTACTTTTGTTGATTATTTTAATAGAAATACTCTTTTCTCATCCAATTAAGATCTTGCAAATATTTGAATTATTATTCCATGGGGGGGAAAATAATATTATCTCATATTGGCAACAGTCATGTTGCCTTTGAACAAAGAACAAATTTTTGAGTCCATTTTCATCCAAATTTTGGGTTTAGCATGACCTTATGAAGCTGAGCTTCTTACTTAGAGTTTACTCCTTTGAATGATTATTCTTCTAGTCCCTATGGAGAGTTTGTTGATGCCTCTTGCATCACAAAGTTTTATCATCAAGTCTATGTTGCTTGAGTTATCCATATGTCTCATGCTCTTGTTAAAAGGAATTCTATAAGCTTGTGTCAGCGATTTTTCAGAGCTCTTGACTTTGCATGTCGGTCATACCCTTAGTGTATCTCAGAGTCACATGAAGTTGTAGTCCTACCATGCAACTTGGTCCTACTTTCATTATGGGTATGTAACCTTGAACCCGACATATGACATTTCTTCATTAGTCGCTAACTAGGGGGTTTCCCTTATGTTCGATGGAAAGAAATCTATTCACACATTGGGATTCATGCAGTGTCTTGGATTCCATTAGCATCATTGGTGGTTTCCTCACTTTTGTCGGTAATTTTCCTTATTTGTTTCTATTTAGAGGGTCTCTTTCATGCACTACTTGCATCTGGTGCATGCGAGGGACACACAGGGTCATTGGTTCGTGAACATCCTATTCGTCCGAGCTCCTCCTAATCATAAAGCTATTGCTTTATACCTCATGTTGAAAGATGAGAGATGCCCTGATGCTCTCCTTTCAACATGTTTCCTTCCATCGACTTCAACTCATCTATTATGGAAATGAGACCTATAGTCCTATGAGTACCTAGAGGCTTTCAGTCATCAGTGGTAGGTTCTCTCGCCATCGACAATTGATAATACATCAATGTCTCCTGATTGATGGATTCTTCAAGTGTTTGACCTCAACACCTTTATTCACATTTGTAGATTGTACTCGGTGCCTTGATACCTACTTTCATTAATGGTGCATTGTCTCACGTTTGTTAACGATATACCTTAATGACCAGTAATCAAATGAAGTCTCATTGTGTTCAACCTCAACTCCTTTATTCACATGATGTAGACTTGCACCTTCGACAGATAGTGTAGAAGACCTCCAACTTACAATAACAATATTTCTCATATGTTGCTGTCTTTTATTGGACCAATACCTATATGACTTCAGTGATCATGGGAGTTCAGATTGTACTCCATTGTATACATATATCTTTAGATTGATTTTGAGACTGGATTCCACTATGCCTTGTTCATGAATATGACAACCTATGGCATATGTCTGCTTTGTATTTCCTATTCATGGCCATGAACAAATATTTGATATATTTCCACATGGATCTGCAGTGTAATTCAGATTGGAAACCATGCGTACAAATGTTGGTTGTGGAGCCTGATTATCTTCCTGATTCATAGGTCTTTGTTTTCAACCGTGTTTATACCCCATGAAGACTGTACACCCTGAAATAATGTACACCCCTCCACGTGGGGGGGGGGGTTGCAGGGGGGAATTTCCCCCCCTACGGGGTCCGGGGGGCTCATCCTCTCGGCTAGGGGGTCTAGGGGAAAGATGGCCCTTGAAGGAAAAATTACCTTGTAAATGTATATTGTAATTTCATAGTAAATATGGACCGTTCATTATAAGGTCGCATATCTGATGGTATAAGTTATGTTATGGTTTTTTTCCCTAGAAGGAAACCCTCTTTTATGAAGGAAATGTATTGCAGCTATGCATCATTGTGAATATTGTATTCTGAGAGAGGAGATTGTGAAAGAAAGAAGAGGAAGTTACAATGAGTGTGTTGTAGGTTGTATCCCTTCATTTGCTGGATAATAAAAAGGAAGGACATGTAAATTTCTTTGGTGGATGTATCCCACACTAGGTGAAACACGCATATCTGTGTCTTTATTGTATTATGTATCTTCTGTGTTTTATTTCCACATTTGTTTTATTTTATTGTTTCACAATCCTATTTTTCAAACAACTGGTATCAGAGCGAAAGGTAACTGGCAACGTCTGTGGCTTTCAATATTTCGAAAGAAAAGACAATGGAGGAGTTGATGGACACATTGGCTAAACTGTATGAAAACCCTCAATGTCCAATAAGGTATTTCTAATGAAGATATTAGTGAATTTGAATATTTCAGAAGGTGGGTCTATTGTAGATCATTTAAATGAATTTAGTACAGTTACTAATCAACTAAGTTCTATAAAAGTGGACTTTGATGATGAGGTCATGGCTCTTCTAATCTTGTGCTCATTTCCAAAAATCTAGAATGGATTGGTCATGGCTATAGGTAACTCTGTCTTTGGTTCAAACACTCTAAAATGCGATGATGTTGTTAGTGTTATTCTTAGTGAGGAAATGCGACGGAAAAGCACAAGCGGGACATCAGGTAATGCGTTAAACATGGAGAACAAGGTAAGACAAAAGGATAGAGGAAAGGGCTCATGGAATCGTGATAATTCTAGGAAGGGAAAATCCAAATCCATATTGGGAAAGATAGAGTGTTGGAATTATGGGAAGAAAGGACATTTGAAGAAAGACTGCAGAGCTCCAAAGAAACAAAGAGATGGACAACAAAAGAAAAATCATGAAGCAAATGTAACAGGTGATGTGTTACAAGATTCTTTGATTCTTTCTGTAGATAATATTTCTGAGTCTTGGGTAGTATATTCAGGGGCTTCATTTCATGCCACACCCCATAGGAAACATTTTCTAGATTATGTTCAAGGTGATTTTGGACAGGTTCATTTGGGTGATGATACACCATGCAAAATTGTTGGAATGGGACATGTAAAAATAAAGCAAAGGAATGGAAACCAATGGTTGTTGAAAGAGGTAAGACATGTTCCGAATCTAAGGAAAAAATTAATTTCAACAAGGTAGTTGGAAAGTGAAGGTTGTATATCTATATTTATAGATAAGGCATGGAAGGTCACCAAAGGATCATTGGTCATAGCAAAAGGAGAGAAGGTAGGTACATTATATTTATGTACTGGTAATACTGTCTCTTCTATCTCTTTAGCTTATGCAGGAGTGGATACAACACTGTGGCATCATAGGCTTGGACACATGAGTGATAAGGGGATGCAAATACTTCACAAAATAAATTTGTTTCTAGATCTTAAAAATTGATTTGGATTTCTATGAGTATTGTGTTTATGGAAAACATAAGAGAGTTAGATTTCTCAGAGTTGGAAAAGAAAAGAAGAGTAAAATATTAGAGCTTAAGAATACAGATGTATGGGGACCAACTCAGGTATCATGTCTTGGTGGCTCTTGTTATTATGTTACTTTTATTGATGTTGCAACTAGAAAAACTTGGGTTTATTGCATTCGAAAAAAATCTGATGTTTTTGATACTTTTAAGAAATGGAAAGATTTGGTTGAGAATGAGACAAGAAAAAGGTTGAAGTGTCTCAGATCAGATAATGGAGGTGAATATTGTAGAAAGGATTTTGATGATTACTGTTCATACCACGGGATGCATAGAGAGAAAAAAATTCCAGGAACACCACAAGAAAATGGTGTGTCAGAAAGGATGAACAGGACAATCATGGAGCTTGCAAGGAGTATGAGATTGCATGTTGGGTTGCCCTTATAGTTTTGGGAAGATGCTGTAAATACTATTGTTTACTTAATAAACATAGGACCTTCAAGCTCTTTAGATGGTGGAATTCCATAGGAGGCATGAACATGTAAAAAGGTAAACTATTCTTTTTTGAAGACTTTCGGTTGTGAAGCATTTGTCTATATTGATAAAAAAAAACAGAACAAAGGTTTAGGCAAAATCCAAGAAGTGTACCTTTATCGGATACAATGTTAATGATTTTGGTTATCGCTTATGAGATTATGAAAATCGCAAAATCATTAGCATTAGAGATGTCATATTCAATGAGAAGGACATGTACAAAGATCAGTTGCAGGGAAAGAAACAGGAAAAAGAAAAACCAGAATACACAGTGCTTGATGAGATCACTGAAAAAGAAATTCCAAAGGTACTAGGAAATCAAAATGTACAACAACAGGTGCAACAGGTACCTCAAATTCCTACAAGTGTTGTTAAAAGATCTACCAGGTTAAGTAGACCCCATGAACGATACTCTACTTCATTGTATTATTTATTGTTGAGTGATTCTGGTGAACCAGAATGTTATGAAGAGGCAATGCAGGTAGACACTACAAAGAAGTGGGAGAAAGGCTTGAAAGAGGAAATAGATTCCCTGGTAAATAACCAGACTTGGGATTTGGTTCAGTTACCTGTAGGAAAAAGAGCATTGCAAAATAAATGGGTTTACAATTTGAAGGAAGAAGATAGAGGAAAAAATCGATAGAAGACTAGACTTGTTGTAAAGGGGTTTGCACAAAAGAAAGGTATAGATTTTGATGAATTATTTTCTCCTATTGTTAAAATGACTTCAATTAGGACTATTTTAAGTCTTGTGGTAGTATAAGATTTACATCTTGAACAATTAGATGTAAAAACAAATTTTTTCCATGGGGATTTGGAGGAAGAGATTTATCTACAGAAGCCACATGGGTATGAGGTCAAAGGGAAGGAAAATTTGGTATGCAGGTTGAATAAGAGCTTGTATGGCCTAAAGCAAGCTCAAAGGCAATGGTATTTTAAGTTTGACAGGTTTATTATAGAACAAGGTTATAATATATGTGATTTTGATCACTGTGTTTATTTTAAAAATCTAGAAAATGGAAGCTATATTATACTGCTATTGTATGTAGATGACATGCTTGTTGCAGGGTCTAATATGAAAGATATAAATGTGCTCAAGAAGAAATTAGATAATTCATCTGCGATGAAGGATTTGGGTGCTGCAAAGAAAATCCTTGGTATGAGAATAACAAGATACAGGAAAAATCACAATTTGACATTGTCTCAGGGTGAGTACATAGAGAAGGTGTTGGAGAGGTTTAGAATGCAGAATGAAAAACTAGTTAGTAAACCTTTGTCAAGACATTTTAAATTAACCAAAGAAATGTGTCCCAAGACACAGGAGGAGGTAGAATACATGGCCAGGGTCCCTTATTCATCAATAGTTGGCATCTTGATGTATGTGATGGGTTGCACAAGACCAGATATTGCACATGCAGTGGGGGTTGTGAGTAGCTATATGAAAAATCTAGGTAAATAACATTGGGAGATAGTAAAGTGGATTCTTAGGTATTTTAAAGGTACTTCTACTCATGCATTACATTTTGGATGTTCAGACACTGTTCTACAAGGATATGTTGATTCAGATATGGTAGGTGATAAAGATAGCATGAGGAGCCCCACAATGTATGTTTTTACTGTAGGTGGAACAATAGTAAGTTGGATTTTGAAACTGCAAAAGGTTGTTTCACTTTCAACAACAGAGGCCTAGTATGTTGCTGCTACAAAGGCTAGTAAAGAGATGATTTGGTTACAAAGGTTTATGGAGAAATTGGGAAAGAAGCAAGAGAATAACAGGTTGTACTGTGACAATGAGAGTTCCATTCATATTGCAAAGAACTCAACCTTCCATTCAAAGACTAAGCATATACAACTCAGGTGCCATTTCATACGATCCGTCTTAGAAGATGGACATTTGAAGTTGGAAAAGATACACACTCGTTAGAATCCTGTAGACATGTTAACAAAGGGAGTAACCAGGGAGAAAATGAGTTCCTTCTCAGTTTCAATTGGTCTTCAAGCATGAAGGTGAAGATGAGAAATTTTCCAGGTCTAAGAAGGATCATAGTCCAACATATACAACAATGGTGGATTTGTTGAGATCAGTCTCCAAGTGGGAGATTGTTGGTTGTGGAGCCTGATTATCTTCTTGATTCATAGGTCTTTGTTTTCAGCCATGTTTATACCCCATGAAGACTGTACACGCCGAAATATTGTACACCCCTCCATGTGGGGGGGTTTTTCCCCTTGCAGGGTTTAGGGGCAAGTGGGCCCCTGAAAGAAAAATTGCCTTGTAAATGTATATTTTAATTTCATAGTAAATCTGGACCGTTCATTATAAGGTCGTAGATATGACGATAGAATTTATGTTAGGGTTTTTTTTCCCTATAAGGAAACCCTATTTTATGAGGGAAATGTATTGCGACTATGAATCATTGTGAATATTGTATTATGAGAGAGGAGACTGTGAGAGAAAGAAGAGGAAGTTATAGTAGGTGTGTTGTAGGTTGTATCCCTTCATTTACTGGATAATAAAAAGGAAGGACCTAGCAATTTCTCTGGTGGATTTAGCCCACACTAGGTGAACCACGTATATCTGTGTCTCTATTATATTGTGTATCTTTTGTGTTTTATTTCCGCATTTGTTTTATTTTATTATTTCACGATCTTATTTTTCAAACAAAAAAGTCATTATGGATTGTAATATTTTCATGAACAACTAGTACTTCCACTCTGCTGACTCTTCATTACTCCACTTCTAGGAATTATAATGTATTTTTTCCATCGCAGATAGTCCTCTGACCTCACACATTAGGGGGCATCTATTACAACAAATTTTTCCTCACTCCATGCAACTTGCTTGGATGACCTTCCATTTCCCTATGCAGACTTGAAGTTCCCTTTTTGTGCATTCCAAAGCCAAAAAAGCATAACGTGCCCTATCAGTGATACAACAAGCGTATACATAGGTTTCTCCACTACAACCCGTGTACATCGGGTTTGGTGCTCAAAATTAAAAATTATGTCAGATTTCCATGCCATGTCACGAGATCCACAATCCTTGACCTTCCACATGTTGATTTTTCACTAATCTAGGCTCAAGCATGAAGTTCATTCCAATTTTAGCATTTTACTTGAACCATAGACAATTACAGTTACACCATAAACGATTTGCTGCAGTAACCAAGATCACAAGAAGAAACACCATGAACAAGTACACAAGAAGTATCCTAGGAAACCCTTCTCAACAAGGGAAGAAAACCCAACCAATCCTTTGCTATATTGTTTAAGAGAAAGACCTCCCACACCATAAACCTAGCACACAAAAGGGTTCTCAGAAAACCTAGAAGACTAGCGCCCAAGAGAGGTGTGCACTTCAGCCCAAGAACAATTACTTGCTGAAATTTCCAAACTCACACTTGTGTTATGTTTCCTCAATGGGGAAATTACCTTTATTTATATTAGACTGAACATATCAAAAGTAGTGTCTATTGGCACAACAGGGCCGACCTCAATAAATCAAAATATAATTGATAATTACCATATTAATTATCTTTAACACTATGGTGGGGCCGACCTGTACCCTTAACTTACAAATAGGGTTACAGGTAAGTTTGACTCTTAGACAATATAGCAAGGGATCTCACACACCCACTAGTGCTCAGCCACTAGGGGCACATCCACCTGTGCTTAGCCACAGGGATGTCCAAGTGAACATATCTCTATCTCACTGTGTCTCTCAGAAGAATCATATGTACACACACTCACTGGTGCTCAACCACTAGGATCAAATCCACCTGTGCTCATACATAGTGGCATCCTACTCAATAGATCTCTATCTCACTGCGTCTCATAGGAGAATCATCTATAGTACCACATTATTTCATCTCCTTCTGAGAGAGAACGAAACACCCAAATCACATGCTTCCTCACCCCGCACAGGGGCACACAATGTTCCATCTCCGTCTCAGAGAGGAACTACACACCCATCTCATGGGCACACCCAAATCATGGGATTCTTCACCTCACACATGGGCACATAACGTTCCATCTCCATATCAGAGAGGAACAACACACCCATCTCATGGGCACACCCAACTCATGGGATTCCTCACATGCTGACTCACTTAGTCTGTGTCCTAGAGGATGTCTCACACAAATGTAATCATCAACACTCCCTCTCAGCTAGGGAGGAATTCTCCATCATGACAAGTCTCACACGGAAGTACTCAAACTTCATCTTGGTTGTAGTCATCAACACTCCCTCACAGCTAGGGAGGTATTCTTCACCAAGTCAGTCTCTCATGGAAGTAATTGAACTTCGTCTTGGTAAGCGGTTTGGTGAAGATATCTGCAATCTGCTCATGTGTAGGAAGGTATTGCACATGTACTTCTTTCCTCTGCACCATGTCTATGATATAATTATATTTTATCTCAATGTGTTTCGATCTATCATGAAACACATGGTTCTAAGAGAGATTCACATAGCTCTAGTTATCACAATAAATAATAATAGGATCCATCTCATGATCAAATAAATCTGTCAGAATCTTGTGAAGCCACACTGCTTCGCAGACTGCCACACTCAATGCTATATACTCTGCTTCTGCGGTACTTAAGGCCATACAGATTTGTTTCCTGCTGCACCAAAAAACCATGGCAGACCCCAAGGTAAAACAACAACCGAACGTGCTCTTCCAGTCCACTATGCTCCCTACCCAATCGACATATCCCTGCAAACTCAAGTCTACACTAGAGGCATATCTCAGGCCATATCCAACTGTGCCTCGTAGATATCTCAATACATGTTTCATTGCTATATAGTGAGTCTATCGCGACTGACTCATGAATTGACTAAGTACATTCATTGCATAACATATATCGGGTCTGGTGTTAACGAGATACATCAATGATCCAATCATCTGTTGATACACATGTGGATCAATCTCATCTGAATCAGAAGAAGCCTCATTCATCTTCTTCAAGTTCATCATCATTGGTGTAGGCATGGATTTGTAGTCCATCATCTTGAATATCTCCACTGTATATTTTCCTTGACTCAGGAAAATCTCATCAGTTATCTGCCATACTTATAGTCCCAAGAAGTAGTGCAACATATCCAGATCCTTCATCTTGAAAACAAGATTCAATGCTTGCTTGTATTCAACAATAATTCTTTCTGAACCAGTAAGGAATAAATAATCCACATACAGGAACAAGATCAGGAAGTCGTTGCCAACAATATGATAATATAGGTTTGGATCAACAACATTCTTACTGAAATCCAAACTCATCAAGAACCCATACATATGACGTAGTTTCTAACTCATGGATGATAGTACAGATAGAAGTGTATCGGGCTACTAGAGAAAATGTATCATCATAGTCAACTCCCTCTGCTTGTGAGAATCCTATGGCTAAAGATCTCGCTTTGTATTTCTTGACACTTCCATCAACTGCATGCTTGATCTTATGGATCCACTTGTAAGTCACCACAAACTTCCCTTCTAGTCTCAAAACAATATCCCATACATCATTCTTCAAGATAGACTGGTATTCTTCTGTCATGGCATCTTTCCATACATGTTCACTTGTCGCTTCTCCATGACAATAAGGCTTAGAATCAATGATGTGGCTCATGGCTAAAAGGTAGCTCGAAAATCTCTATGGTCTCTTGCTCTCTCAGGATGTTCCTTGAGGGGCTTGTATGTCCCTCTGCCTCTTGCAGAGTTTGTCGAGCCCATGCATGCCTTTTATTCCCTACTACAATATCTCTCGGCATATCAACTGGAGCGACTGGATAAACTGGAACAACTGGATCAACTAGAATAATGTCTGTCTCCCTCTAAACTGTTGAAGGGGGAGAAGGTATTGTCTCACAATCAATCTCCATCTAAGATTCTCTGGATCTTTGAAAGGCTATCTCTTCTTCCAAGAAAACATCTCTGCTTATCTCAATCTATCTCTGACCATGGATGTAGATCTGATATTGCTTCGAAGATTCATTGTATCCCATAAATGTATCCTTTCTCCCTGAAGGGTCTAGCTTGGAATTGTTCTCTTTGGGTACATGAAAATACACTGGGCACCCAAATATCCTGAAGTGTTCAATCTCAGGCTTCACTCCGGTGAATGCTTCTTTGAGAGTTATGTTCTTAAAAATATGGTGAGGAATCCTGTTCTAAACATATATTGTTGTCATGCATGCTTCCGCCCACATAATCATAGGAAGGCTCTGATCATGCATCATTGCATTGGTTGCCTCAATGATGGTTATGTTCTTCCTCCTTCTCAAATAGTTTTGACTCCCTATAAGTCAAGTGACTCCCTATGAATTCAAATAAATCCCTCTAAAGTCTGAAGTATAACCATCTTCTTTTGTTGTTAACCTGCATGGAACAAGAAAATAAACGAAAGGAGACAAAACAAGAATATATCCTAAAGGAGAATAATAAGTACATCTCTTGAATCAAAAAAATTTAAGGATTGTTGTCATAGCTACAACACCTACTTGTAATGAAACAAACTTTAGAAATGTATATTATAGCCATGATAATTAAAACAATCAAACCTGGAGTCTTCACTTCCAGTGTGTTGTTCCTTTGAATGCATTGAGATCCCTCTGGATCCATGAATTCAACAAGGTTCCTTCTTCTTGCAAGTACCCTCATGACAATGATACAAATAATATATACAAGTGCACACTTGAGGGTGATGATATGATTTCTCCAATGGCACCTGGTTGATCTCTGTCCTTTGATATCTTCATGAAGAAGGTAGCCATGGTGTCACCATATTTTCATATTCTTCACAAACCCTTGTCAACTGGGCTAGAAAACCTAACGGCTAGGATAGGATAGAAACCTTAGGTTTTGTTGGGCTTATGACTACCAACAATAAGCCTTAAGAGAGTCACATGAATACTAGTGAGCTGAAAAGCTCCTTCAATGAGCTGCATAAACCCCAAAACAAAAAATCTGCAGAAAATTGCGAAACCCTAGGGCCAACAATCCAAAATGCTCAGAAATTCAATCTGAGACTTGCTGGAGGTGCGATGAAGGAGGCCATACACTCCTGTACAAATTTTGACCCCAACGTCCAATTTTAAGGTGTTGAAACACCTTAGAAAAGTAGGGTTGTATGGAGTTGCAACAAACCCTAGAGGGCCATATTGTTACCCATGATTTTGGTCATCATGATGGTGTATTGATGATGGTGTACTCAGGCTCCTCATAAGAACTTTCTCTTGAGAAAAGTGACATTCATCTCTTCCCAGAAAACTTACTTTTGAAGAGAGTTCGCAGGTTGCTAATATCCCAGGGTGCGAGAATGACCCATTCTC
>ML786729.1:123438-134675 GCA_009831015.1 Picea engelmannii | reverse complement strand
GATTAGAGGTGCGGCTCTAAACAGGTTGTTGGTTTTCCTGGTTTGGGTTTCAGGGTAAAATCTTTGTGTAATGTGTGTGTGTGTGCCATTGTATCTTTTCTGTTTTTTATTAAGAATATATTTGCAATAATTAATTGCACAAGTTTAAAATCTACAATACTAGTCATGTAAGGAATATTGTATTAATGTTATAATAATGACAAGTCATGCCCTTTTCCAAAGGACAAGACTTATCACCTCCTACATGTATTTATACACACATCCATTGTATCCATTTAATCAATCTATCTCATATACATATTGATATAATAAATAATTATTTATTTAACTCCACTAAATGTTTTAGGGAAAATGTTTTTGGAGAAATTGGCCACTAAAAGTTTTAGGGCCATTTTTTTGAAGGGATTGGCCATCCCTTAACAACTAAGTGTTAGAAAAAACATTTTTGAGCCACATTGGTGGCAGTTTCTCTAAGAAACCTAATCAAATATAGTTGTTTCACACATTTAATTTTTGAACTTACTTGTTTTTGGGCCAATGACAGATGATTTTTGTCCTCAGTGTGTAGGTTTTTTCCCCTTTTCATCTAAAAACACCAAACCTCCTTCACTCTTCCCTGGAAATTATACTTTAAAGTCTCCATGAAGTTTAGGTCACTACGAGCTTCCATTAAAATAAGTTCTAATCTTTGCTAAGCAGAGGACTTAGATAAGAAATTCTCCTCTATCACTATCTCGCCTATACCGATAATAGGTATGAGGGGAGGGGTATTATAGTTTCGAATCCCATACATTCTAGGAAGGAAATCACAATGAGATTCTTCACCTTTATTTTCCACTTATAATCCCCATGACCTAGAAATCAAATTTTTGAAAAAGTGACTTTTTTTCGAAGACGAGGATGGCTTTGTCTTAACTAATTGTGTTGAATATTCCTTATTGTCACAATATGCTTCTATTGTCAAGTCCCTTTATTGATCTGTCTTAGCAAGGTGAGGTACCGCATCCGAGAGTGTATTCTATGGACAACTTGGAGTCACTCTCCCCTCCAAGTCTTCTCCAACCCTTGTGAGCTTCTTTCCTCCACTTAGTTCTTCCTTCGTAGATTTCAAGTACTTCTTTTGTACCCAAAACTTTCTAAGATTTGGGTAAGTGAAGTTAGACACTAGGTGTCTATATTTGTGACATTGATTTCACTTGAAGGGGAGGCATTCATAGTTGATGGTACGGTGATAAATATCAACACCCCTATGAATCTCTGTAGACTATACTAAACCCCTACTTAAGTCCAACCCAACAAGAATTCATGACAATCCCATATACCCAGAATCTCGATAAGTTGAGCTTGCATCATAAAAAATGCTAAGGGCATTTCTAGTTTCTTCAAAGATTGCATCTGAACACAAAACTAGTTTTAGTCCTATAAATCGTACCTAAACTGACAACAAATCCAAATAAGTTTCTCTAGAATCAAAGTTCAGTTGCCATTTTTTGAGAAACAAGGGTTGATTACCCCACTTCCACCAATTTTGAAGAATTTTATCTACTTCGCCTATAGAACTAAAAATATAGATCATCCAACCTCTAACCAAAATTAAGATTCAGGGGAGCTTCCTACTAAATATTAGAAGTTTTCTTTGGTCCATTATATTAAAGAGACATTGTTCATTCTTTTACCTAGAAATCGACCCATGAAGGTCGGGTCTGCCATATCCAAAATATCATTTAGCCTCATATTTCCCCCCAGATGCAGATTTACTAGATCTTGCATCTTCTTAATACATTTGCACCATTTTTTCTTCCACTCAGTATATGATTTCAGTAAACCTAGGCCATCTATTGCAGGGCTTGTACCACTCATCAACTCACAATTTAAATCTTCCCCTATGAACCTTGGTTTGGAGAAATGGCCATTGTTTCCACTGTTGTCATAGCAAGGGTATTCCAAAGGTTCAATGGTACTATCCGATGCAAATATGCTTGTTGTAGCACCATGTGACAAGATAAATTGCCCATTTGATTATGGATTTTGGAATAAAGGCATAGTATCTTCTGGATCAAACTGAGTGTAAGTCTCAAGTGGGGAAAATTATTCGCATTAATTAACCTCAAAAGTAACTAAAAACTATTAAGTCACGTCTGTTCTTGAAGTTACAATATCCTAGTTGTGGGTGTTGGAAAAATCCTTTGTCATTTCTCCGATAATGACCATAGTTTCTTCTTCCAATAGGTGCAATCATAGGTGGCACGAACATCATGGTTTTGGTAGGGATCCATATTGGACGTTCATTGGACTGGACCAAATCTATTGGCCCTCCAATAAATCCTCTGCGAAGTCAATGGAATCCTCCTCCATTGACCACAAACTAGCACCAAAACTTCTGTCCATAGATTGATCTACACTGTCTCCACTTGTTTGACTAGAAAAACACTGGCCATGTACTACAAAAACCCTCATCCTTCCACCCATCCCAATTATCATTTATCATTCTTATAACAAAAATATTGAAATAAAGTTGTGTCAATGTAGTAATATTGACACACTAGATATATTATTTAGTGATAGTAAATATTATTACTTAACAATCAAATTACAACTATTACTCATCATTAGAAATAATGGTTTTGAATATTTTTAACTAATGCCTCATCTTTGGATGAGACCCCAAATGATTTTAAAAAGAGAACAAAATTGTTTTTATATTTATATCTCTTTCATATGAACTATCAAATGTCCAACTTGATGTCAATTTGAAGTAATTGTCCTTGTTATTGCCTTATGAATGGTATTGACCTTCATCTATAAATAACATGTTTGATTTTTGATATCTTTCTCCATACTCGATAAACACATCTTCCAACCATTTCTTGTAAATATGTAGTACTCCCCCAATATATACGTACATGGGTGAATGGTACAAAGTATGTATGCATTGTTGGCGACCCCAAATAAATATGAACTTTCATCCATAACCAATCAAATTTACTCATAAAGTATTTTACTTTTGTGCAATCTAAATATGCAAACCACAAGGCAATGTCAAAATGCTCTCATGCAACATTTATAACATCGAGAATAAACATTTGTGTAACTACAAATATAACTACCACAAGATATACAAATCATTAAACTAAAGAAGTTATTCATTATGAATATGTAATTAAAGTGTTATTGGAAATGATGAATACATTACAAAAAAAAAATCAAGCAACAATGTATATACATCATTAAATTAAAAAAAAATTCATAATGAATACACAAAAAATATGTAATTAATGTAAATAACATTTAATTTGATAAATATAGTAACCAAATTAATAATAATAGTAATAAATATAGGTGTTGGGTACCTTTATTACAATAGACGACAGTTACAAGAGAAACCCTCACTGGTTGGTGGCCAAAATCTTGGTTGAGATGGATCCCAACCAAGGCATTTACGAATCCATGGGTTTGGTTTTCAGTTAGCGTTCCTATTCTCAATCTCTCAACTATATGAATGTCCCCTTATGTTGTTCCAAGTGTCACCATGTTGGTCATGTTAGTGTTGACTATGACCTTAAGTTTCACAAAAAAATTGTGGGTAATGGTCAGAGGACTAATGGAGTTCTTGGTTCCGTGGATATCCATCCCATGAATTCAATAGATAAGAAGTCTTCTCCCAAGTCCTCATGATTTGTTGAAGGGATTTGAACGCTAGAGGTTCCTTTAGTCAATCTATAAGATTTGATACAGATGGTGGTGGGTGAAGTTAATGTGCCTTTGGGGGTGATTGAGCAATGTGGTGAGGATGTCGCTTTTCTCTAGGATCGACGAGGAGGTGACTTGGGCTTATCCCTTGAGAAAAGAAATAAACTTGAGGAGATTTGGATTAAGGGTTCAATTTGATGACCTTATTCAAACAATTCCCAAACTACTTGTCCTTCCTACTCAGTTTTAGATACTATCCATGATTCTGTTCAAGATATGTCAAAGGATGTTATTCATTACACTAGTCAGGCTTCGGAGAAGGGTATGGATTCTTTGTCTCATCTCGAGGCCAATGAATGCGATTTTTCTTTCCTTTCCAAGGGTCTCGTCTTCTTCTTCTCCAACTTTGAGATCTTAGTACTCTGGTCCTACTAAATCACACTTTGGGCATTCAGGGTGTGACCCATACATTTTGCGGCCTAGCTCTTCCAATGGGATTTTGGGGGGTTTAGGTTTTGACAACAAACCCTCAGGCCCATGTCAGGTGGGTTGAAAATATTCTAGGGGTTCTTAGAGCAGGACAACCCCCCTCTATGTCCCCAAATGAAGCTTATGCCAGTCAACATGAGAGGCCTAGGGGGAAGGTCTTTCTTGAAGTGGTTTTTGGATCTAGAAAAATAAGATATTCTTCTTATTCAAGAAACCATATTCCCCTCACCTTTCCTTGTTGAAGAACTCACAAAATTGGTTCCTAGATGGTGTTTTTTGGGTGTAGATTCAAATGGATTATCGAGGGGTCTCATTATAGGATTTTCTTCGAAATTATCACTTATAAATTTCTTCGCCATTGTCTCAGGTTTATGTGTTGAAGTTTTCAGCAAGAACATGGATCAAACCTTCATGATTCTAATCCTGTATGGGCCTTATGATGATGAGGATAATTTATGTTCTCGACTTTTTTCCATGAACTGTTTGGGTGTAGACAATTTGATTATAGGGGGTGATCTAAATTTCAATCTGAGTCGTGATGATATTTAGGGTCAGTCTGCTAGGGAGGAACAATTGTACAACTATTTTACTGATCATTTGGAGGACTAGGGTTGGGTGGATGTGGAACCCAACAACCTCAACCCAACCTAGAATAACAATCAGAGCAATGCAACAAGTGTTGCAAAACGTTTGGACTAATTTTTGGTTCACCATAAACTATTCCACTCCTTTCACATTTATCACTATTGGGTGGGAAAGGTCAAATTCTTATACCACTTTGCTACTTTCCTGGAATTTGATCTCGGATAGGAGAAGCCATGGGCCCCATTCAAATTCAACCCTTCATGGTCTGAGGATGATATCCTCATTTAGTTGGTTCAATATAATTGGACTAATGTGCGAGAAGATGATGGGACCCCTGCAAGTATTCAATTTGTAGCTAGTATTTGTAATATCAAGGGAAAGACCATTACTTGGGCATGCAACCAACATCTTCAACAAGAATAGTCTCTTAGGTCTGTTGAGACCAAGTTGGAAACAATTTATTCAAGAACATAGGTTGATCCATGTACTCCTGCAATATTAGAAAGAGGTAGAGCTCTTGAATCTCAACGTGCAAAGATCCTATTGGAACAAGAGCAGAGCTCTATGGATTTTGGTGGAGGATCATAACACAATTTATTTTCCAAAAATTCGCCAACCATTGAAAAAGCTACAATACTATCTAGGAACTTCAATATTCTTATAAAGGGAACAAGGTGAGAGGTTTTCCAAATTTGGCTACCTAGGGGGTAAGGCACTTTGAGTCTGTTTTTCAAGAACCTGTTAAGGTGGATATGGGATAAATTATCAAGCTCATTGGGCTATTCCACAACCTCATAGTGGAGGAGGAGAACCAATAACTCTTTCAAGAGGTTAATAAGCCTGAATTGTTAGCTATCGCCACTTCTTTTAAATGTGATAAGAGTCTTGAGCCTGATGGATGGATGACACAAAATTTCAAGGTCTTTTTTGATATTTTGGGTGATGATCTTCTTCGTGTAGTGGAGGAAATCAAACAATCTTGAAAAATTCCACAGTGTATAAAATCTATGTTTATTGCATTAATTCCAAAGCTTGACTTCCCTACTTCTTTCGATGATTTTCGGCTGATTGCACTGTGTAATTGTTTGTATAAGATAATGGCTAATATTATTGTGATGTAGCTCAAACCCATTCTAGCAACTATCATAACTCCAGAGCAATTCAAGTTTCTAAAAGGTCATCTTATACATGAAGCCATTGGATCAATGCAAGAAGGTATGAATTCCATCAAGGTATATAAGTGTCCTATCTCGATCTTGAAAATGGATCTCTTGAAAGCATATGATCGGGTCTCATGACTATACCTCTGTCTTCTTCTTCTTTAAGTGGGGTTCAATCTATCATTTTTTAAGTGGATTATGTGTTGTGGATCCACAACTTCTTTTGTTGTCCTTTTGAATGGATCAAGTTCTTCATTCTTTCAAGTTGGTCATGGGTTAAGGAAGGGATGCCCACTTTCCCCTTATTTTTTCTTGTTGATTGCGAACAACCTCAGTAGGGATATCAAGGAAGCCAAATGTTCTAGCTCGATATAGGGTGTGAAAATTGGGCACCATGAAAGTCTAACCCATCTTTTATTTGTAGACGATGTTCTTATTTTCTACTATTGTGAAGAAAGTGAAGCACATGCCCTAAACAATATCCTCAACCTTTTATGTGCAACAAATAGGATGGTTATAATCTCAACAAATCAAATATATATTTTCCAGAGGTATAAGATTATATCAAACATTTCATTTCTGGTGTTTTTAACATTTCCTCTCATGATTTGTAGGCATGGATTAAATACCTTGGGTTCTCCCACAAACCAAACAAATATAGGATGTCAGACTGGAAATGTCTATTATCTCGCATAGAAAATAAAGTCAACTTCTAGAATTGCCGATGGTTGTCCCGCAGTGTCTATTTGATTATGATCAATACTATATTGGATGCTATTCCGATGTATTGGAACCTGTTGGCCCTCATCCCAAAGGGAATTTTGGATCATATTAGGAAACTTTGCTTTAACTTCTTGTGGAAGGGATCAACTAAACATTTGGGTTCTCACCTAGCGAGTTGGAAAAGTATCTCATTGCCCAAGCATATTGGGGGTCGGGGGCTTCAATATATTTATTTATATGGAAAGGCCTTAGAGTCTATATATCTATGGGTCCTACTTACCAGAGACAATTTTTGGAGGTGTATATTAGAAGATAAATATATCTCCCCATGTACAATTTTGGATTGGATCTAACAAAGGAAGAAACCCATGAAAAATGTTTCAACCAATAACAAGCTTTAACTCTAGCCTTCCTGGTCATTTAAAATACCTAGCTTGGAAGGTCAGCTTTGGTTCAAAAGTTAGAGTGGGTCAGGATGTAGTGTTCGATTACATGGAAAATATATTTCTCTCAAAGCAAATGATTATCCAACTCTAGGAACTTGGTGTGTCTACTTTAAATCAAGCAGGCAATTAGGTTACTACCAGTATTTGGAGTCAAGGATGCTATGTGGCCAAGGAAATAGGATTGGAGACCAAATGGAACCTATAATGGGATCTATATATATGTTCATTGAGAAGTGATAATTATGTCTCCAGGATAGTGAGGACAAGTTAGTATGGTTCTACAATTCGGATGGATGTTATTATTCAACAAAGCTTGGGTATGATACTATGCAAAATGAGGGAGAAATGAACTGGCATTGGTGGTTTCATAAACTATAGAAGATATGTGGTCCATTTAAGAGCATTTTTCTATTTTGGTTTTCTCTCAAGGGGAAGGTGTTAACTTGGGATCAACTACAAATGCACAACAAGCATGGGCCGAGCATGTGTTCCCTATGTAAATCCCATGATGAATCCAACATACATATTTTTTTGGGTTCTCCATTTGCTAGACATGTTTGGAGTGATATTGAAATACATTTAGTATTAACTCATCTATGGGATAAATCAACCCTCCTATACTATTTTCAAGAGTACTACATGCATTAGGAGCTCAAATCCCTGCACGTATTGCCTATCCTAGTGGTTTGGGGTATTTGATTGACTAGAAATGTCAAGTTATTTGAAAACCATGTTTATCCAACATTTCAAACTTCTCAACATGTTTTGGGACTGTTGGAGTGCTACAAAGATGCCACACAACAAAGATCAAACATGACTTCTCGGTTGGAAGCTATTGATAAATCATATTGTTGGGGTTTCTTTGACAGTTCCTACTAGAGACCAACCCGACAATGCGGTGCAGGTTTTATTTTATACTTTTCCGAGTCTCACATGATCAAAGGCCAATCAAACTTAAGGGTTGGTACCAATAACATAGGTAAGCTCAAAGCCCTATTCTTTCTTCTCAAGGTGGCGCTTTCCAGATGTGTGCTACAACTTCATATTTTTTGTGATTCTCGCTTGGTTATCACGTGGAGGAAGGAGGAAATTCAAATCACAAATTTGGGCCTCACTTATATGCCCAATCAACTACATGAAATTGCTTCTTCTTACTCTTTTATTTATTTCTCTCATTTGTTTCAAGATCAAAATGCTTTGGCTGATGCTCTGTCAAAGAAAGCTTTAAATCTGGATGCAATTTTGTTTTTCCATTGATGAACTTAGAGACAACCATCTTATCTCGCACAGAGAGGGTCTCCTTTCAAAGATGTAAATTTTGACTTCTCAGTAGTGGTGTTCTTGCTATCTTTGGGCTTGACCAATATATGTATAGTTTTTGTAAACCATGTCAGTCCCAAGATATAGATAGACTTCAATTTCTCTTTTTTGTGAAGCACTCCAACGCCTAAGGAATGTAACTTCCATTTTTCTTAAATAGAAGCTACGTTTTTATTTTCTAGGAAAAAAATAGTAATACAAAAATTGAAATAAGTAATTTAGATTAAAATTTCAATTAATAATAAAATAAAAAACAATGATTGCAATTTCAAAATCACATTTTTATCATGTAATGATGTTTGTAGTCTATTTCATTTTTAATTCAACCATGTTACTATCTCCATGGAGAATATATTTGACATCAAATTTTGGATCTATTTTGATGAGAGCCTGCTAAAGTCCAAGTATGAGATTATTCTCATCTTTAGAGGGATTTAGATTGTGAGGTTTCTACACAAGGCAATTTTCAGATGGTTTTCCTTCAATCTTATCACCCTCCAAAACAACCATTATTGTGTTTAACTTAGAAAATTCATCTTTAAACTCATTCCATATTGTTTGGAAGTTCTTGTCGTATTTACCAACTGATGATTCTTTTGAACAATCACCTAATTGTCTCTTATCAATTAAATTGAGGTGATAACAAATAGCCCCAACACAGATATTTTCATTCCCTCATAAATGAACTAAATTTTCTTGTGTGTGTGTGTGTGTGCGCGCGCGCGCACACGCGCGCGCAGATACACACACGCTTTAGCATTGGTAGATGGGGGAAGCAACATGTCTTTTCAACCTAGTGGGGATGATACCTATTGTTTAGGGAATAATTAGCATTGCCTAAGTAGTAAATATATGCCCTGAAAGTTCTTGGCCATGGAAGTCTAATTGATCACATTTCCCATGGTGTACTTATTTAATGTGAATGGATGGAATCTTCAAGTTGGCTAAGTTATCTCTTTGCCACAATTTTAGGTTTCTGGGGAGTTAATCATTTAAAGAATCTTTGAGTTCCACCATTGTTATGAATCCTTTAGGTAGTGTGTAGAAAATCTCATTCATAGCTCCCTTTTCTTAAGCATGACAAAATAATATTATCAAATTCTATAAGGATTAGCAAGTGTGTCTATATTTTACAGGACTCAATAGATTACCCATCATAGTAATTGCAAACTAATCAATACATGTACATGCCATATGGAGAATTTTATGAAAAAAAAGAAAGAAATGAAAAATTAAAATTTCAAACAAAATTTTAACAATTGAAGATCAAAATTTAGAAAAGCTCAAAACTACCAAGGCTAATTTCAAAAGTAAAAAACTAAAATAATTAGAAAACGAGAAAATAAAACCATATACAATCCACTATATGTGGTTTGGTTTCCATAAGGCAACTAATACAAATATCTTCTTAGAAATTGGCCATTGACAAGGGGTAGTTCCCACTCCCCCTATTGTTTTCAATATATAAGTGCCAAGGCCAATTTTTTCATCCACCTAAGAAGCATCAAGCCAAAGTTGTTGAGATTCCAAATGTTTACCTTTCAACACATTTGGTTTATCCCACTTAAGCACCAAATCTCTTATTTCAAAATTCTTAATCCTAGATGAATTCTTGTGGAACCAACGTTTAACAATATGTTGATGGATAGTAAATTTATGTTTATCTTTCTCATGTTCTTCTTCTAGTTTAAGTAAAATATCAATTATGTGTTCAACAATGGAGGAACTCTACCATCTAGTATATTGAAATAATTAGAGGGAAGGGAATAAAATATTTGAGGGAAGAATAGCCTATTTTCCATATACCAAAAAATAAAATATGTATGTAAAGCAACATTGGGTGTGATTCAATATACCCTAAGAACATTAGGGAGAGCATTATGTCAATTTCATTGGTGATCAACCACTATCTTTTTTCACAATTCAGATGACATTTTTATTCATGGATTATGGTACCCAATTCCCTTAATGATAATAATTGGAAAAATAATGAACAATGAATTCCTTTTCTAAAGAAAATATAATCAATTTCATAGAAGAAAAATATGATACATTATAAAAAAAACTAGAATAGAAGAAATGCCAAAATTGGTTATCAAATGTTCTTCCAAAAATTGGTAGACTATAGCTTCATTAACATGTGTCAAAAGAATGGCTTATGTTCGTCTGGTAAAATAATCTGTGGTCATTAATATATATTTGTGGTGTTTCACTGAATTAGGTTTGATTTCACCAATAATGTCTAATCCCCATTGCTCAAAAAGAGGGTTAATTGTTATCGACTGGAGGGAAATAAATAATTTTTATTTTTAATCTTTCCGAGCACATCACTAGCATACCTTACACTTTCTAACATAAGTATGAATATCTATGAAAATTTTAGGTAATAATACCCAACTCTTAAGATTTTATGGGCTATAGTATCTCTAGAAAAATGTCGACCAACCGGTCCATCATGTAGATATTTCCATACCTTTTCAACATCATCAACTTCCAATCATCTTAACAATACTTCATCATAGTTCTTTTTGAAGAGGAAATTGGCATTGATCAATTAGTATTGAACACATTTCAATCTTATGGCTCTCCTCTTCTTTAAATTTGAGTAAGTAGGACTTGATCATATTATAAATAATGTTTCATTTCACAATACCATGAATCAATATTGGTTGGGATGTATAAAACTTCATTACTTTGGACAACAAATTCATTTTCTCAATATTATTCTTTTTGAATCTAATCTCAAGATTCAACAATCAATTTGCAAAGGCCTTGAACTTTCACAATAGTTCCAAGTTTAATTTCAAGATCATATTTTTGTATT
>ML786729.1:99660-118124 GCA_009831015.1 Picea engelmannii | reverse complement strand
GTAGGACAATAAGGGAGTGATCTAAAGAAAATGTATACAAAAACAAATACTTTTGAAAATCAAGATTGTTTAAAGCTAGAGCAACAACAATAGAAGCCTTTACCTTTTCAATTGGACCCCATTTTAATTCTTCATCATTTTTAGTAGTTTTTTTGCAAAGGTTTAATAACTTTCACAATATAAAAAACAAACCTTTTTATGAAGTTGATTTTTTCAAACAAAGACTACATAGACCTTTTTATTGTGGGTTGGGAAAATTTGAATGAAATGTTTCGTCTTTTTTGGGTTTATCAAGATATTATTCTATAAAATAATGTTTCCAAGTAGTTTTCCTTTAGTGACTGCAAAAGTGATTTTCTTAGGGTTTAATGAGATACCATACTTTCTACATCTCTCAAAAATTTGTTTGAGATGTTGGTCAAAGTATTTCTTGGAATAGACAACAACATCATCTAATTAGGCTACTATACTCCAATTGATCAATCCCCTAAAGGCAATGTACATTGGTTTTTGGAATGTATCTATTGCATTAATAAGAGTAAAAGGAATTATTTGTATTCGAATGTTCCCCATTTAGTGAGGAAAGTAGTTTTCAATCTATCTCATTTCCAAACAAAACTTGATTATACCCATACAGTCCATCTAGAAAAAAATCGTTTCAGAACTATAGATTAATTGAAGAACATGTTCCATTGGAATAACAAGATAGTTATCTTTTTTGGATGCACGATTTAGATTTCTAAAATCAACACATAATCTAATTTCACCATTTTTTTTTGAACTAACACCAGATTAGCCACCCGAGTGGAATGACAAACAAGGAAGGTAATTTTGGTATAAAATAGTTTCTTCAATTCTTCATGTACTAATGGTTCTAATATAGGATGCATCTTCTGCAATTTTTGCTGAAAGAGTTTAATTTCTTTCTTCTTTGGGATAGTATGATGAATTATTCTAGTATCATGTATTTTTAGATCATCATAGGTTCATGATCCACAAACGGTAGGTCGATGGCCTGTCCATCTCGTCAATGCAGATCTTCCGCGTAATCAAATTTTTTATCTCTGTATTTCAATGTGGATTCAGATCTAGTTTACTACTTGTTTGTGTAATTTGAATTCACCGCCTCTTCAACAACTTCTGTAACAACAAATTTCATAACCTCGTATTTTGATAATTATTTTTTCTTTTTGAAGGTAAATTATACCAACTAACCAACTATAACTCTTCCCATTCACAACTCCAACAAAAAATTTCTAACCCAACAATTAAAGGAAATTGACCAACAAGGGAAAAAAAAATAGGTAAGTGAATAGAGACACCCAAACAGTGAATGAAATGCCTAGGGGGATGTAAATTCACCTAACCAGTAGATAAAACATCGAGGGGGTTGTAAATTGACCCAATAAGTAAATAAAACACTGGGGGATGCAAATTAACCCATACAATAAACAAAATTCCTAGGGGATGTAAATTCACCCAAACAATGATAAAATTCCTAGGGGGGTGTAAGTTCAAATGTATGACTTTGTGGAAGAGGAAAAACACCTAGAGAGGAATGAGAAACTTTTGGGTTAGTGGGAACTTGACCATTAAGACAAAACACAACTTAGAGAGGATTGAGATTGTGAAGTTTTCATTTACTAAACAAAAAAAAATTCAAAGGAATAAAACTCAAACCAAAACCACAATAAACCTCCATAAAGCATATTACACCCACACAATATAAACAACAAAGATTTATTTATCTTGGGAAATTCATTACAATGGGTGAACTAGGCATGCCCAACAAATCTCATTCATTTTTACTCACGAAAAAATAAATGTAAATGGCCATGTCTCAGAGACGCCTTTACTCATCATGGACAAGCTCATTGACTCCTTCATCCACTAATATTCAAGTAGGCTGCACTCTTTGAGATCTCATCCCTACAAAGTTCCCAATTTATCTTTGCATCTCCCCTCTTTGTTGATGTCCTTACTAAAAACTTCATTTTTTTAATGGGATTCATTTTGAAGGCCAACCATCACAATTGTTCATTTCCACTTCCAATTTTTCCAAAAAAGACAAAAAAATAACATGTTTACAAAATTTACATAAGGTAAAGCAAATAGGTACTTATTACAAATTTTGGTGAGGATACAATTCAAATTACACCTTCCCATTTGTAGGCTTTTGGTCCCCAAAATATTCAACTCCATTCAATCTTCTTCTTCTTCAATTATCAAGAAGACTTCGACAAATCTCCAAGAAAGAGTGCCTCCGTTGTAGAATGGGAGATAAGAGTTGAGTAGGGGTTTTCTTTTGCATAACCCTATTGTCCATTTCATGGATAGGGATGATATTTGTTGTTTCAATGGGTCGTTGGAAAACCACTACTCATTAGGTTGCAATTACAAGAAACTCCTCTTTCCCCTTGACCTTGACTCTCCAAACTTTCTTCTTGGCTATTTGGTTCTGGGGATGGAGTAGTGGGTGAAGCCTCCAACATTTTTCCTCCCAATGTCCAGTCAATATGCAATATTGAAAATATTTCTTGCATGGACTACTTGGCCTTCTAGAGTGCCAATAATCGCGATCCTTATGACCCCTTTTCTTGTAACATAAACAAACCAAAGATACCATGTCATACCTTTTTGGTTTGCGATGATGCTTATCATCTTGGTTGCTTCGTACCACAAGAGTTGGAGCAGATATGGATGGTGGAATCATATCTTCACTTCCATCTTCCAAGCCTCTATGAGTATATTTTAGTGGCTTTCTTGACACTCCTTTTCAAACTACCTTTTCCTCCTTGGGAATGGATTATTTTCCAGTTCCTCTTGCCTTAATGAAGGTGGTTTGATTTGGACTTGTGTTGGCATCTTGTACATTGAATCCTAGGACTTCATGCTTCAACCTCTATTGAGATACAATGTGGATCTGAATCCCTTTACCTTCCTTGCTTATCTCTTGGCCATCATAGCCCATTTTCCTTGTTATCTTTAAACTTATGTCTCTAGTGTAATTTTCAAAGTCATTGAAGCTCTCTTGAGAAAGGGTCTTGGAAGGTGAGTTTACTCTACTTCCCTCATTCATGGTGCTAAGTTCAATAGTGGCAATAGAATGGGTTTGCTTGGACTCTTGGACAACCACTTCTAGCTCCTTCAATGCCTCTTCCTTCATTTCCCAATCTTGGTATAGATGGGAAGTGACTTAAGTGAACCTCTCCTTTTCCCAATTATCTAGTTCAGTGAATTTCTCCTCCAACTGCAAGAGGTGCAATATGCTGCCATCTATTTTCACCCTCATTATGGTGAATTAATTTTGACGCTTGGAAAACTCTTTTTCTAGCTCATCCTCTCTCTACGTCAAATACCAAATTTCTTTAGATCTGCTTGTTGAAGTCTCTCAACTCTTCCAACTTCTCCCTCTTTAAGGCTTTGCCCATAGTAGATGCTTCAAGGTCTTTGATGAACTTGCTCTGATTAAATGGTAGGCCTATGGCCTATCCATTTTGTCAGCATGAATCTTCCGTGGAATCAAATTTTTGATCGCTATATTTCGAGGTGGATTCATATTTGGTTTGCTACTTGTTTGTGTAATTTGAATTCACCGCCTCTTTAACAGATTTCACAACAACAACTTCTATAACCTCTTCTTTTGCTAATTATTTTTCTTGTTGAAGGTAAATTATGTCAACCAACCATCTATAACTCTATCCATTCACAACACCAACAATGAAAGAAAATTGACCAACAAGGGAAAAACAACCAGTTAAGTGAATATAGTTGCCCATGCAATGAATACAATGCCTAGAGGGATGTAAATTCACCCATCCAGTGGATAAAACATCCAAGGGGGATGTAAATTCACCCAAACAGTAAATAAAATTCCCATGGGGATGTAAATTCACCCAGATAATAAATAAAATGCCTAGGGGGGGTGCAAATTCACCCAAGCAGTGGATAAAACACCCATGGGATGTAAATTCGAATGTATGGCTCTATGGAAGAGGAAAAACACCTAGAGAGGAATAAGTGACCTATGGGTGAGTGGGAGCTCGACCAACAAGAAAAAACACTACCCAGAGAGGATTGATCTTGTGAAATTTGCATTTACTAATTGAAATATAAATTTCAAGCAATAAAACTCAAACTGGAACCATAGTAAACTTCCATAGAGCATATTACATCCACATCTAGTATAAATAACAAATATTTATTTTGCTCAGTAAATTCATTATAACGGGTGAGCTATGCATGCCCATAAATCTCATGCATTGTTACTCACAAAACAAATGGAGGTGATCATGTCTTAGATATGCCTTCACTCATCATGGACAAGTTCCTTGACTCTTTCGCCCACTGATATTCAAGTAGGATGCACTCTTCAAGCTCTCATCTCTGCAAACTTCCCAAGTTTTCTTTACATCTCCCCTCTTTGTTGATGTCCTTACTACAACCCTTATTTTTTTAATGGGATGCCTTTGGAAGGCCAACCATCATAGTGGTTCATTTCCACTTCCAATTTTGACAAAAAAGACAAAAAAAAGTAATTGTTTACAAAATTTACAAAAGTTAAAGCAACTAGGTGCTTATTACAAAGTTTGGCGAGGATCCAATTAAGAACAATTCAAGAAAAAAAAATTGTTGGCTGTCTCTTGTCTGTGCAGGGGTTATAAGACCCAAGGTTTGGTTTGCCCGTGACCAACAAAACCCTCAAGAGACCGACCCTTTCAGCATCACCTGCTTGCGCAGATGAAGTCTCACCCGAGGTATCTTATTAGGGCTGCAAGAACCAGGTTTCTGCAGCAGTAAGGGAAAGGGAGGCTGATGCCTGAATCATTCTTCCTGATCTTAACTTATGTATGTTCTTGATTATTACCTAAACTATCACAGCCATACATGAACATTCCAGCATAACCAATTCATAGACTAAATTCATTATATGAAGTATATCATCATTCCTGAATGCATAAATACAAGTAAGAACACAATACACACTATCCTCTCTAAACTCCTTCTTTATTTATCTTCTTTCTTACTAATTGACTATTACATTCATGATCTTTCCATAACCTCAATTATCATTCATGTGCACATTCTCACACTTACATACACATATATCGATYTCTCTATATCTATATCCAAATCCCGTTACATATTTATACCCCAAAGTCTAGGGTTTCAAGTTCTATCTCATCTTTCCCAAAATAACCCATTACAATGCATGGCATAACCATCTTCAGTTAACTGGCTATTTTCCTTYTTCTACTTCTTGTTCTTTATACAACTTTTCTGTTGTCCTTCTATTTCTGGAAAGTCGCACTATCGTCATTTTCACTTTCTTTTCTCGCTTGCTTGCTTTATCCTTTTGTCTTTGTGTTGTCTCCATCCTTTGCTTCCTTCTGCRCCCTTTTTAGATTCTACGTGAATCCTTCCTTCTGCGTGATTCCTTCTTTCTTCACGAATCCTTCCTTCTGYGCACTTCCTTCCTTCTGTGCTCCTCTTTTATACTTAGGATTTTATATTCCAAAACTTCCTGTCCAATGAGCCCCCAACACTCACCTGTGGTTTGTCTCGAGCCACTCAGGCCTATTTCCTGTTCTTCCATGCTGCAATGAACTATTGTGCTGTAGCCTTAGGTTTTTCCACCTCTATGACAATGGTGGCCTCTTTGGTGGTGATCTCCTCAATGGTCTGTTCAGTCAAATCATGTAGTTTATTCTTTGTAAAAATTTTTGGGAGTTGTTGGGGCCGAAGGTCCGGACACTTCTTCTACCTCAACATATACCGGTTTCTTGGACTATTTTCTTGCTGCACTGGAAGGTGATCCTACCCGCGGTGGTGCCATTTCTGACATATGTTGAACTTGCAGATGAACTCTCTATACTTGTGCGAGTCACTGTAAATTGACTTGGGGAACTTCTGCTCTATTTGCTCGGGCTTTCATCCAAAAAATAACTTAGAATTTCCTTCCCACTTAGTATTTGGTGTGTTCGTGCCAAGTAGACTTGTCTTATCTTGCCTTGTCCAATCTGGCATTGAAGTGGGTAACTGGTTAACTAAATGCTCTTTAAGTGCCAAATCCACCTTATGTATTGTTGATCAATCCAGGATTTCCGACGACATTTCATATTTAATGCTTCCATAATGCTTTAATGACCTCTCACACCATCCGTTCAACTATCTTTTCCATGCATGACTGTATTTAATAGTATTTTTGTGCCATCCTGCACAGTAATGCGTTGCTCATCGCAGGTGAGATTGTCCATATCTTCTCATTGAACTTGACGCAATGTTTACTTTGTCTAAGATGATAAGTCCAATCGGCATAAGTTATGATACCTTGGGATTATGCTTACTCTTTTCCTCTTTCCTATCAATAACTTTATTTATTTGGTTTTTCTTGTGTTTTTGGATACTATGGTACACCTACTATACTACAAGGGTTTTTGCGTTGCACATGTCACTGTGCAGATGGTCAATTGTCTCTATAGAGCTTCAACCGACTTCCGTTCACCATTCCATCCTAGGTTCCCAACCGTGCAACATATGTCTTTTTTATCTACTGGATCACATATGTTTTTATCTGATGGTACCGAGAGAATCCATCAGTAAATGAATACACTTCTTGACCTACTACGTTCTCCAATACTTCATCAGTGAATGGTATTGGGAATGGGTCATGTAAGCATGCGTCATTCATCTTCCTTAAGTCGATGCAGATTCTAATCCCTCTAGTATTTTTGTCCTACACCACCATAGGGCTAATCCATTCAGATTCTTCGTCTGGTTCAATGATTCCAGCATCAAGCATTCTATCAAGTTCAGCCCTAACCTTCTCCTTTTACCTTGGGTTCAACTTGTACGGTCTCTGTCGTATTGGATTAGCTCCAATGTTTAGGGGAATCTTCATCTCCCCTAAGTTGCCTGCTATCACTTTCATTTATGAGAATGTAGTGGAAAACAAGTCCTGATATTTTTGTAATAAGTTTGCCACTTTCTTGATTGTCTCATCATTCCAATAGTCTCCTATGTGCAAAAACTTAGGATTCTCCGCTGTCCCAATGTTGAATTGCTTTGTCTTTATTGGTTGTGTGTATGCGACGGATCCCGACTCTGGCCCTTCTACTACGTGCGTGCCTTCTGTCTCTGGTACCTGGACATTCCTAGGATCCCCTTCATCGTATTCCTCCTCCGTGACATTATAACATTCCAATAGCTTCTGGACCATTAAATTATCTTTGTGCGCATTGCCTAAGAGTTCTTCTTCCACCGATTCTACCTTCGATAAGATCGTTGTTTGGATGGCCTATAGGGTTGTATGGAGGGAGATTCATGTTCAAATGTGAACACGACTTTGAATTTCTGAACCAACCCTTCCCATGTTGTTGTCTCTCTGTGTGTCTCCAATCCTAAATACCAATTCCTCAGGATTTTATCCAACATGTGTATAAATCAAGTATCATGTTAGCGCTCAAAATGTCCCCTTAAAATTTTAAGCGCCTTTATCGAATTTGTGCTAAAATTATCAAATCTATCTACTCATTTTCTTATGTCATAACCCTTGAATTCCTTCATCGAGTTTCATGAGCCTTTATTCTTAGTTTTTGCCTACAAACTCCTATGATTTTTTACTTATAACCTGCATGGCAGAAAACAACTTTCATTAGTTTCAATAGACCTTCATTTTTATATGTTTTCATATTATCAAATATAAATATAAAATTTTATTTTGATTTTTACCAAAAGTGGTGTGTGCCCGAGTGTTCTGTTCCTAAACCATCCTAATACCTAAATATCACCATCATTATGATAAATTCCACAACCATACAAACTATGAGTTCATAAGTCGACACATAAATCCACACAAGCCCATCGCAAGCGCCAAGTTCGATTACCATCCCATGTCTCATCTAATGCTTATGTTAGCATTTACATATATAAAGGCCACAATATTCAAATGCCCAATGCATGTGGGATACAAGGCACTGGAATATAAAACCAAAACATAGACTCATGCCAAGTGTCATACACTATGCATAGATTTTCAGGTGTGCATGCAGGTGTTTATGGAATCCGTTTCCTTACAACAATTGTCATTGGCAAGGTGTCTGTTTGAAGTGCACTTTTCACCACTGTCAACATTTTTTTCATCCCTTATGTGAAAGAGACTCGGGTTTTATATGAGCATGTGTACTCATGGAAACAGGGTTCAACACGAAGCATATTGTGAAAAACATAGCTCAGAAGAAAAGCTAAAGATACAGGCTGAATCAAAGCACATGCGTCGACTCCGGTCTAATCGACGCTCCCGTCTATGGCGATGTCATGAAATTACAGATAAAGGTCGATTGGGAGACTTGAAAGATTGTGTATTCGTGTTTTAAGACCTTCAGCTTTGGCTCCACCATTGCTTCATCTTCTGTCGCAACTGAATGGATTAAGGGGAAATATTTTCATTGACATTTGAGGAAACTTGACATTTTAACATCTATATCTGCAAATGACTAAAAAGATCCAGAATTATGGAAGGAAAAAAGGAAAGTTATATGTTCCAGAGAAATCAAATAGTATCAGCATAGACAACAGTAATGGGTTTGTCAGACAAGTTATTTGTCAGCTCGTATTTGTCAGCTCGTAATACTGGTCAGAGCACAAACCTTCTTCTACAGGCTTGGATTATGAGAGAAACTCCTTACCACCAATGTTCCTGGAAAAGAGTTAGGATCATTGGTGGTAAGGAGTGAAATAGTATTTCATTTTGAAGTATTTCGAGATTAAAGGAAAGAAGAGCAGAAATATTTAGTAAAGCATCCAGAGATAGGTTATATGAATATACTAAATCTCTCACTATGGACATATAAGTCAATGAGTTTGTTCAAGATTTGATCCACAATTCTCTCCATGAGATCGAAAATCAAATAATCAAACTTCAGATTTTAGGAAGAAAAATTTGCAGGTCAAGGGTCATCCCCAGATTTTCAAGCATATAAATAACAAGAAGAAGATCAAATCCAACATTTCAGGAAGCATTCCAATATTTGATGGACAAGTAACAGAGCACATTTGACAACAAGGGATCTTGGTTAAAGGATTATCTCCGGCTTTCGAGGAAAAAGTTATCCATATTATTCTTGATTACACAGTCCAGATTCGAGAACATTTGCTCCAACAATTAGTTTCAGATTTTAAAGTTATAGAATCAAAATTCCAGGCATTAAGTCAATAGTCAACATGGATCAAATCCAAATTTGAAAGAATTCGATTCCATCTTTTCCTGATTTTTTGCATTTGATTAAATATTGTTTTCATTTTTAGTTTGTCGATAGGATTTGATCCCTATAAATTTGTAACAACCTGAATGATCAACCATATGTATTTTTGTTATTTAAATGGGAATGTGGGGGGTCTTGGACGAGGGGGTTCGACCTTTGTGAATTGTAAGAAAACTATAGACTAAGATTTTTGCTGAGTATATATCTGAATGCAGAATTTCCTCTTTGATATTTTTGATCAGACTTCCATTAATTTCCATTTTTTTCTGTATATGTGGATGAATTGCAAAGTTCATAGTGTCTATAGTTCATTTGATGATTAAGAGATGTTATTATTTTATTGCATTAGTGGATTAGATCCCACATATAATTTACTGCTGTAATTGACCATTTGTATATACCTTTAGTGTATTTGAGTCTATTGATACAATAGTGTTCACTATTCCATATCAGTTTTAATTCATCTGATCTGTTTAGAGAGGACTTTGTTTGTTGGAATGTGTTCATTATAGTTTTGGTTAAGTGAGGCCTAATAGTTCATAGATTGATCCATCCTACAAATTCTTTCATCCAACCAAATAGCTTTATGTTACCAAGCTTGTTCATTTTTACAGTCAGGGAGTGACTCTTGGAGTGATAACACGTCCATTCTATTTCTGATACCGAGTTCCATAAAGCCCTACATTTTTCCACGTGATCCACCGGGTCACTTTCTCCTGTGTATTTCTGCTCACTTACTTTTGCTTTAGGTCTAAAGTGTATCTGCATGAGTCTACTCCACTGTGCCTAGTCCTTAATACTCTTTCTATGTGTGACCCACCATCTAGCTGGAGTTGCTTTTAAGATGACATCTAGTGCTAACGACCTCTACTATTCAGGTACATGTAATTCAAATGATTTTATAAACACATTAATCTCAGTTAGTCCTTCGTACCTAGGTGGTTCATATAGTTATGTTCCAATCCAACACAAAGATTGGTTTATATGGGCACATCTTCTAGTTGATACTTCATGCATCCTCTACTGCCAATTCTCTAGACCAACTTCTGAATCTGATGCACATGAACTAGAACTTCTCCAACTGAGCACACCATCCATTGTTGGCTCGACATAATCCTCCATTTGCGTAGTCATAATATATAAATAGTCCATTTCATTCACTCTTACCGACTCTGTATATCTCTTCCCTTCTGATGGGTCCAAGGGTGTAGTCACCTTTAGATCCTCGACCTTGAATATCATCTCCCTTCTTTTCATATTAATAATTTCCTGTTTATCAAATGTCCATTCCAGTCCCATTAAAGATGTATATGGTTGACTATCATCTATGATATCAATAACTTCAAAATATGCCATGCTACGCAC
Source organism: Picea engelmannii (assembly GCA_009831015.1). Lineage (NCBI taxonomy): Eukaryota > Viridiplantae > Streptophyta > Pinopsida > Pinales > Pinaceae > Picea > Picea engelmannii. The sequence goes on along the minus strand of ML786729.1, from coordinate 107,496 downwards.
CCCATATATGTTTATAGGTACCCCTGTTAGTCACCCGATCGAGACTATCTTATGTTGATTTGTGAGCCTTAACTAGACAAGGGACCATATTAATTCGGGTTCTCCCATCATCTCCTATGTTTTCTTAGGTAGTACATTCACATTCGATCCTAAGTCTAGAATAACATTATCCACATCGTATCCCCCAATCTGTGCATTAAACATGAATTCCCCATTGGTTCTCTTCCTGCGTAGTACCTAGTTTACCATCCGCTGTGTGACAGGAGTGTCCCTTCCTTTTGCGTAATGATCAATCATGTTCTATAATATACTAAACACAGTTCTATCTCTCATCAGTTCTACACAACGTTTTAAGAATTCGGTTCGTGTACTTACTTGGGCACTTGAATTTTTAGGTACCGTTGGGTCTTCTAGATGAGGTAGCGATGATGTGGATGCTTCCCCATGTGGTTCAAGTATTTCCTTTCGTGCACTCTGATATGTCTCTTTTTTCTGCTTTGGGTTGAATGCTAGCATTGGACATGCTGAATTCCTTACACATTGCTCCATTTTATTTCCTTGAGTTTCCATATCAACTCATGTGCGAGGTCCTCCCCATGTAACGATTGTGATTTTTTGTCCTTCACTACGTTTTTCAACTAATATCATTTGCACATTCCGATTCTAATGCAGATTCTGATTTGGGTTGCCTATATCTGTCCATTTTGCAACTAGTTGAGGAAAATCCTCTATTGTGTGATCCAGTGCTCTGCAATATGTGCACATGGTACACGGGTTCTAGCAATATCAGGCCAAGTGTCCTGGTTGATTACAATTATAACAGATAATCGATCTTCATCCTCCTCGACCAAAATTCCCTCTACCTCGACCTCTGCCAAAATTTGATTTATTCCCCTGATTAAAACCTCTTTGAGTGTTATACTGTGCACCACTCCCATCCGCACTGATATTCTCTTCCTGGATTCAGTATATATCTAATGTGCGCTCCCTTAGTAGGTCAAATGCACGACAATCCTTTTCTTCATGTCCTACTAATTTGCAAAAAATGAAAAATAAGTTCTTTGGATTACTCTGATATTTCTGGAGTAATGGACACTTAGTGGGATGATGCCCCCATTCCTTATAGATCTCGCAGTATCCTCCCCCGGGTAGTGGATTCGGTGATCCTACTTCCAAGTACTACGCGAATGCTGGGTATTCATCCTTGTGGTGGCCCTTCGTCCTGCACTTGGTACACCAAATTTGTTCTCGTTTTTCTTTTCCTTTTGTAAGATCAACCATATGAATTGCTAATGTGGATAACTGTGTTTGAACTTGTGCCATTCACCCATTGTCTCCTGTCGATGACGACTCTAATTTCATTGCAATTTCGAGTGCCTCAGGCTACTATGCAACCTTTTGTTGAATTAATGGTCTACAAATGTGGGGTAGTAATCCTGCAATGAACCACTCTTGATGCTGCTAATATGGAATATGGAAATTCAGTCTCCCCATTACATCCTTAAAGCGCTGATCATAATCCCATACTGACTTTGTTTGCACCTATTTGATCTCCTTCAGTTCAATAATATACTACGATTTTGACTTTGTCTTTTTGAGCTCCTTTAATAGTGCTTGGTTTATTTCTGCCAAATTCCTAGCATGCCCAGTAGGTGTAATACCCTGTAACTTCATATACCATACTAGCATGCACCCCCTAAACATTGTCGCTAACTGTGCAATATTCACTGCTTCGTCCTGTATGTTTTTAACGACCCAAACTGTCTCACAGACAAACAAGTGTTGCTTCGGGTCCTCTGACCCTACTCCCTTGAATTCAAGAAATCTAAGAGTATTATCTATCCCTACCATGTTGTTCTGTGTATTCCCTCCTCTTGGTGATGTTGGTACACTCTGATTTTGACTCTGCGCAATACTCCCACTATTTCGATTGACACTGTTGTGTCCTTCTTGACTAACTATGATGGATTTCGATAAGTCTTCAAATGATATTTATGATTGTGGTGATGCACATGGGGCCGTGGATTCAACTTAGGATCCTCTCTGAGTAGGACTTACCGACTCTTCTATCACAGGACTGGACTTACACCCCTCTTCTTCGCCTCCTATATATGGTATCTCTACAATTTGGACTTGTACACAAGGCTCCCGTAATTTTGGCTCATTGTGTGGATCTTCTCTCCCATCCCGAGTCTTTTTCCTTTTATATGTCCTTCCTTCATGCAACTCTCCAAATTCGTAGTCTTCCTCTAGTGTACTACCTTCTTGCATCCTTAGTCCCTTACTTCCTCTTTCATTGCTTCCTCCCTTTTCTTAGGTGATCCTTTTGTTATCCTCCAACTCCCATATGTGTGCAAATCCCGTTTAGCTATTTGAATTCACTATCATCACATGATTTTCACATAGTAGCATCTTTATCCACGCATTCAATGATTTCAAGAACCTCCCATGTGGTCCTTTCAAATTTTTTCTTTCTGCAACATTGTATGACTGAATGTAATCTACGAAAAATTCTGTAACATAACCCCCTAGTATACTATCCAACCAAAAATCAACTTCTCAATTTGTTGGGTTACTTACCAATTTTAACTTCCTTACCAGTTCTAGAGTCCAATTATTTGGTGCTGTAACATTAAACCTTCTTGTCTTCTCTACTAACCTTTCTAGCCACTTGGTCAGAATTTCTGGGAATTTGCCAAAGAAAATTTCATGTTGATCTGTGAACACATACTTTTGCATCCATTGCTCGACACTCATCCGAGGGTTCATGTTCTCTTATTGTGCGAAGTCCTACTCTTTTCATTCCAACCAATCTGTGATTTCTTTCTTAGTCGACCTCCAAAACATTCCCTTAGTTGCAAATTCCTGGTCCCCCCAACAATGGAACAATTTGTTGGATGTCTCTTGTATGCATAGGGGTTATAAGACCCAAGGTTTGGTTTGCCCGTGACAAACAAAACCCTCAATACATCGTCCCTTTTGGCATCACCTTCTTGCGTATATGAAGTCTCACCCGAGGTATCTTATTGGGGCTACAAGAACCAATTTTCTGCAGCAGTAAGGGAAAGGGAGGCTGATGCATGAATCATTCTTCTTGATATTAACTTATGTATGTTCTTTATTATTACCTAAATTATCACAACCATACATGAACATTCTAGCATAACCAATTCATAGAATAAATTCATTTTGCGAAGTATATCATCATTCATGAATGCATAAATACAAGTAAGAACACAAGACACAATATGATCTCTAAACTCCTTCTTTATTCATCTTCTTTCTTACTAATTGACTATTACATTCATGATCTTTCCATAACCTCAATTCTCATTCATGCGTACATTCTCACACTTACATATACATATATCTATATCTATATCCCAATCCCGTTACATATTTATACCCCAAAGTCTAGGGTTTCAAGTTTTATTCTTATCTTTCCCAAAATAACCCATTACAATGCATGACATAACCATCTTCAGTTTACTGGCTATTTTCCTTCTTCTAGTTCTTGTTCTTTATACAACTTTTTTGTTGTCCTTCTATTTCTAGAAAGTCGCACTATTATCATTTGCACTTCCTTTTCTCACTCACTTGCTTTATCATTTTGTCTTTGCGTTGTCTCCATCCTTCGCGTCCTTCTGCGCCCTTTCTAGATTCTATGTGAATCCTTCCTTCTACGCGATTCCTTCCTTTTGCGTGAATCCTTCCTTCTACGTGCTTCCTTCCTTCTGCGCTCCTCTTTTATACTTAGGCTTTTATATTCCAAAACTGTCTATCCAACACACACATTTCTACTACTTATATAATTTGATGTATACTTGTCTCTCTACTTTTGTAGAACATGAACCCAAGTTTAAATTCTTTGTATCTTGTTCTAGACCCATATTATTTAGTTCATTCCATTGAGGCACTGCGTGTTTTGACATTGGCTGGTTATTTAAATATGTGACATAGATCAAAATACTTTTCTAAAATGACAAATTTTTGGGAATGACATTGGTTTTCATATTTCTCATGTCACTTTGAGGGTCTTGAAGTGCCTTCAAATGTTCGTCATCGTTTATGACAACATTTTAAAAAGTATCCTCACAAGTTAGAAAATCAATTGTCTATTGATCATCATTAAAAATTCTCCATTTTGTGATATTGTTTGGAACACAAGGCCTATAAATTAATTGGATTTTTTTTTATCAGTAATAACTTATCTAAAAGACCCAAGCGAGAAGAAACACTGATTAAATCATATGCTTCTGCATTTTTAGTTCGAGGATTGAAAATTATTTCGAATGCTTCAAATTTCTCAATCAAACTCTATTCCATGCTAGTAATTTTTTGAAAAGATGAGTGGCAATATGTTATTATTTTTAACTTGCTTCACTATAATCTCCGAGTCATAAAATATAAAATTTTTATACGCATTTAACATTTAAATTTGTAGTTTTTTTTAGTATTTAAATCAAGGCTTCATAATAAATTGTATTGTTGGATTCAAATTCTTATCTATAGGAAATTAAATTTGTTTTAAATCAAGGCTTCATAATAAATTGTATTGTTGGATTCAAATTCTTATCTATAGGAAATTAAATTTGTTTAATTGTTTGATGAATTAGGATGCAAACATCACCTACTCCTTCCTATGATTTTGAATGATCAAAATACAATTTCCAAATATCAACATTTACTCCTAAACTAATATTGTTAGTGTTAACTATTTCTACTATGTTACCATGAGGTAGATCAGTTTGAGTACAATGGAGGAGTTCACATTGTTTATTATATTTGAAAAGTGAAGATTCTATAGAAAAATTTAAATCAATTTCCCAAAAAAATTTCCATGAACAAAGTTAGAGAATAAAACTAGTTCATTTTTCTTTTGAAGATCGGTAACTGTGTGTTTCATATATATTTTTTCGATCTAATGTGATTTTATTTTGAATCCCCTTCCATGTTGACCATAAATGTGACCAATCTATAGCAAAATAACCCTCCAATGTTTTGGACCAATTCCCACTCACAGTAATCCATAAGCTTCTGGGATATCCACCACAATTATGCCAATAATTTGATGAAATTTTGTATTAGATGCTAATTAATACATATTTGAGTTCATCAATCACTTTTACTCTCAATGTATCCCACTGAATATGTGTGTGGAGCATTTACTAGGTTCGCCATTTAATTTTCTGTAAACAAAATGTAGCATGACATTCAAGGATGCTCCATAATCTACTAGACAATTATGAACATTCCTATTGAAAATTTCAAATGTCAGTAAGAAAGATGGAGTATGAGTAATGATTTTCTTCCCAATTATAGCTACATTAACCATTTAATTTTGCTTAGTATTTATTATTCTAGGCATATATTTTTATTTTTTATTTACAACAACTTATGTTTGCTTGTTTTCAATAGGTTCATTCAAAGCTTTAAGTAATAATTTCTTATGTTTAATTAAATTGCAAAGATCAAATATTATAACATTTTCTTGTGACTTCTTTAGATCCTCAACAATATTGTATTCTAGGTTAGAGACAGAAGTAGGGAAAACTGAATTCTTTGTAGTGCTAGGGGTTCTTTTCTTAGAATTTGAAGGGGTTGAAGGTGTTGTTGTTGAGTGAGGGGTTCCTTAGCTCTTTATATTATAATCATTTTGTGAATTTTAGGTTTTGTATGCATCTCATCAACTACTTTATCTTCTTCATCATCTTCATTCTATCCACCAAGTAAAACATCCCATAGTAGCATTGTTGTTTCTTCTTACTGTGCAATATCCTCCTCTTCTATTTCGATTTTCTCAGTGGTTTCTTTAGTTTCTTGAGTTGGATCATTAAATTGGAATGGTGAGGAAACAAACACTCTAAACATGGTAATGAACTGAGGACATGTTTCTTCCAAGTGGTTGTCCATGTGTGTTCTATAGATGATCCAAAATGGATCCAGGAAGACCTAAAAATCAAAGTTCTCAGAATTAGACGAAACTAGCACCATTGCGTCTGACTTGTCGCGCTGATTCCGACCATATATATTTTTTCTCAAATGGACGCCATATGCGAAAGATATTGTGTTCTGACCGATTTTTCAAATAGGGAAAAAAGTCAAATTGGTCAAAGTCAACAGGCCGTATTGCCCACGTCAGTAGTACAATAGGCGATGTCATCATGATGATGTGGCATCACCCGGAGGTGACACGTGTCACTCAATTTTGGAATTTTCGGGCTGAGTTGGACCAGTACATAATTGACATGTGACAGTGTACGAACGTGACATGTGGTAGTCCGTACATGATGTGGCCTAATGACAGGCTGACACCTGGCAGTACAAATGACATGTGGCTATATAGATGCTGACGTTGCAGGGAGATTGGGTTGTAGGAAAGATGGTGTGGCAGGGTGACTGGGTTGTATGGATGCTGATGTGGCAAATAAATAGACATGTGTCTGGGATGTATGGCGATGACGTGGCATGTGACATGGTAGCTAACTGTGCATGCTGACTGTGCACTGATTGTACGATGACTGTATTGTACAAATGAATCACGGGGTGACACATGGCCCAATCAGAGGGTGCCACATGGCACCCTAGATTTTGGGAAGGTTTCATGGTCCAAAAAGTTTGTGGCGCTCTACGGGGGTCAAACCCCTGACCTCTCGGGCGACCAAAAGACTAAACTCCTACGCTATCCACTTGGGAGAATATGGTCCTTGTTTCAAACGAACACCGGATTTGATGTTAAGTTGAGTGTGGCAAGAGTTGTGGAATAAGCCCCGGTCGGCGGGAGCTAGCCCTGATAGACCAGGATCTAGACCAGGGGCTACCGAGATATTGGAGGGCACGTGGAGTATTGACCATGGCCACATGGGCCATGCCAACGACTGAGGGTCAGGAATCAAGGGGTTTAATCAGAGCGCGCCCAACCCAAGGCCATATGGCAGTGCGCATATGACCTGAATCCCAGAGACAGAGGGCCAACACCTGTAATTTTTCCAAATTTGGGTTTTTACACCATATGCTATGATTTTTATTTGATTTTCAATTGTTTTTATTGGATTTTGCTCATTATTGGGGGATTTGGAGCCCGATTTGAGGCCATATATTGGGAGGAAGTTGGGAGGTTGATAAAAAATCCACATATATATAATCCATGGGTTCTTAGCATCATTAGAGAGGTTCAAAACAAGAGAAATGATGAGGAATTTGAAAGTCAAAGCCATTTTTATGTAAGGAAGCCATTGAGGAGGGGAACTTTCCAAGCCAATTCCGGGAGCTACGCTCAACCTTTTTCAATGCCGTCAGTTGTGTTGGATTCTTGAGGTCAAGAAGAACACAACCATACTAGTTTGTAATCCTTTTGACACTTTTCTGATGTATGTTCGAAGCATTGAAGAGAAATAATAAAGCCTCACCCACTGAGACAAAGGCCCAGAGACGTAGGCGATCTTGCCGAACTCCGTTAGCAAATTTGTTGTTATTGTTGGTTACTCAAGTACAAGGAAAGCATACAAGTGTTACAATATAATATTGAACAAAGTTTTGGAAATCATCAACGTAACAATTGATGAAACAGGCAGACCAGAATCAGAGGAAGAAGAAAACAAATCAATGGAACAACTTTTCGAAGAAGAAGATGAAAAAGAAGTAGAAGTGGAAGATGAAGATGAAGAGAATCCGACAGAAGCAGAAGAGAAAGTTCAGAAAGTATCTCCAAAGACACCTAGCAAACGAGTACAGAAGAATCATCCTTCAGATCAGATTATTGGAAACAAAGATATAGGAGTTGAGACTAGAAGGAAAATCCATTCACTAGAACAAACACACCTAGCACTCTTATCT